>KB676946.1:0-18902 GCA_000349165.1 Anopheles christyi | reverse complement strand
AAGGCAAGTTTTTAAAGAATAAAGGAAAGGTATTTAGACCAGGAGTCATTGTCATAGATCAACAAAGCTCGGGTTGATTTCACGACGCAAAATCAATTATTAATCAGTGAGAATAAGTCTAAGCCCTCAAGTCCATTTAAAAACCCTCTTTAAGATAATGTAGTTATTCCACATGAAAAAATAAATTGATTTGCATTACTTCATTTTCAATTGTTTAAAGTGTGTTATAGCTATGCTATGTTATTATTGATTATAGTTATAGCAAGAATAAACCCGGACCCAGCTCGTAAGTCGTTTAAGGCTGTTCACGTGGTAGGCCCAATTTTAGATGGAAAGATGGCGTGGAGCATCCGCCATCAAAGCCGGGATAACTGATTGGCAGAAGAACGCGCGAGACCATGAGCGGTTTCGGGGCTCCTGCACCAGGCCGAATAATTTAGTAAGTAAGAATAAATTACAATTTTAGAATTTAAATGCTGTTCTTCAAGAAGTTTTCCAAATAACTTAACTTTTTTCTCTGTGTTATGTGCGGCTACCTCCTTTAATAACTAATGTTACGTTGATTTTTTGTGGTTAAGTTCGAATTGAAAATAGCACGAACAAAGAATTAAGAGCCACAAATCTTTAATTTTAGGAAAACCATTCAGTCTTACTTTTTCCTACGAAATCTCGCACTATTTTATTCATCCCACTCATCAAGCACACTACTCATCCAACACAAAAGGATCGATCGTAAATAAGTAATTAGCTATCATAGGTCTCACTTAGCGCGCATTAATGTTTCAGTCAATCTGCCTCATTCAATTCCCGTGAGGAGCAGATTCTCTATCTCTCTCTATCACTATCTGACATACACGCACACATATATTTGCACCCAAATGTCGCTATAGAACTCTGGCGGACGATAAAGACGAGTGAGAAAAAAAAAAACCCTCTCAATTGGCCTCGTAAAATCCTTCCTTCCATGATTGATCAGTGAATACAGTAGAACACATCAGGCGCGTGAAGTGGCGGAAGGCTGCACCACACTGCCATTATCCTTTGAACGCACGCAACAGTGGGAAACGCGGAACAACAGTGAGCGGAAAAATAAAATAGTACAGCCAGTGGACAAGCATAAAAGCGCTCCGAAGATAAGGTGGCGTGCATTAGAAGGTGGTGATGAGGATGGGTCGCACGGGGCGTAAATGCGGACAGTGTGGCCCTTGCCGAAAGAAGAGCCCCGGTCCAAGCTTTTGCCCGGAATTGCTTTATCGGGTCGAATGGACCAAAAGTTAAATTGACCATGAAAATGATCCCCGAACGAAGGCGCTCTGAATGTGTCCCAGAAAAAGGGTGGGAGAGGAGGAGGAGAAAAAAAAAGACGTCAACATTCGTACGAAATTACTGGTTCATGGTGTACAGGAGGGGTAGCAGGGATAGTGGCCAGCGCGGTAATTTAATTGATTCTTCCTGTGCTTCAATCTTTCATTTTCGTTCACTTTTCCACCTCGATACCCTCGATGAATATCGTTCATCTCTGAAAGACCATCGTAATCGGCGTCGTCGTCGTCGTCGTAGTTGCCGTACATCATGCAAACACGTGTCACACGTACGAATACCGTGCAGACAGAAACCCACACACACACACACACATACACACGTACATAAACGGTGTTTCATTGGCACCTCACGGAAGCTCCCGGGATTCAACCCTAGACCCGGTCGGATGAAGCGTAATTGAACGCCTCATTAATTGTCCAATGATTTCCACGTTATCGTGCCTACTTCCTTGTTCCCTTCAGTTAAGTCTCAGCAGTGCCCAATGTACGATGGTCGAATCCCTTTGGGGTTTTCTAGTATTAGACGAGAATGCGCTTGAACACGCGGGCATACCATAAAACGTTGGTTCATCATCGTCTCCCTTGCACATGGTGCGGAATGATGCGTTGTGATCATCGAATTGTGTGGCCATTGGAGAGCCACGGTGTCCTTCCGAGGATGTTTGAATTAGGACTCACACGCACATTAACAAATACTCCCATCCACTTTGTGTGCTCTCTTGCTCGAGTTCACTGCCCACAGGACGAGATGAGATCTTTATTTAATTTTCCCAAGCCAACCAACCCATACCATCCCAGCCCAGCTCCCAGGGTTGACTAATAAGCTGTAATCTTCAGTGGAAACGTACACTACTACTACTTGCAGGAGTTCAGGTATGCGTGTCACGTTCCGAATGGGTTATTAGAGTGATTGAACATTCGGTGCTTAGGGCTGAACATTGTGTTTCAATAGTTCGCTCCGCTTTTTTTTTGTTTTTCGTCACTCTACTAATCCGCTACTACGTAGAACTCTGAACTTTAAGCTATCTTCCATCCAGCCTGGGACCATTGTTGTGGGAGCGTATGCAATGAAAAGCGGGGAAAAACTTTCCATCCCAAATGTTTCCACAAGTGAGCGGCTGTTACTGGTGGTAATGGACACCGGACACGCAACCGAACCACCGAACCGTAACCAACCACCGAATGCACAAACTACATATGGGACACCAAAGCCGTTCGATTTGGACATCGAACACGATCGATACGTGGCTTTGGATTGACGTTCGGTAAAGTTTGCACTTTTCTCTGCTAGAATGCTGTGCAGTGCATTCTCAAACTATTCCTTTTTTTGTTTTGGCTTCTTCGTACAAACGATATCTTACAGCAATCTTCACCGCACTGGACTGGGGACACGTTACAACAAGAGGGTTGATATTCGGTGTTCACGCTTGGTTGCTGCACAGCAGGTGTGCCTACTACCGTCGACATCTTTGCGTTGGAAACGAAAGTTGGTTTTAGCTTCTGCTTGAGAAAGTTTTTGAATTATGTGGCACCTCACACACACATTCTCAAAGATGATATTAGTTTTACCTGGTTTGGTGAGTTGGTTTGAAAAGACGGCTGGATAGTATTTTGTGTTTGAGTTTCTGTCAAGCAAATGCCATCGTTCGTTCAATGCTATTTTACTAATAGACATATTGCTAAGAATGTTTTTTAAAAGTCATTATAATATTTAATATTTAACGGTAAGACACATCAAGCCGATAAGCAGAAACAGGTATTGAAAAGTTATAATATAAAATATAAAATATCTAGATGTTATTATTCCCTTGTCTCACGCTTATAAATGTTTTGTTGCGCGATTTTGCTGATTGATACTTTGTATCATCTGATTTTAAATAGCAAAAATAATAAATAAGTTAAACGAGATAAAGTAACATATATATTTCAAATTGTAATAGATGATTTATCGATAGTTTTAAATACAGCTTGTTCTTCTATCTTTATTAAATGGTAATTGGTAAACAAATATCATCTGCATAATATGATATAGCTGATGATGATGCTCCACCATTATAAATGTCAACAAGAATAATTGTTAATTGACTTTTTTAACACACATTTAACATTAACTTTTTTTTTAAATACAAACGCTTTGTCCTTTGATCCTTTTTCGTTATAAAAGCTTAATTGCTGGATGAAACGTTCAATCCGTTTTCGTTTTATTTTGAGATAAGCTGCAACCCATTTAGTCTTCTAAATATAGGGATTCATAAGATTCAGCAACTAACATAGACAAATTTTAAATACTTTTCAAAAAACTACTGCACCATCTGGACGATTTTTTTTCTCAGAATAAAAGGTGAGCTCTTTAAAAAAAAGTTTGAATAAGAAAACTCTTTCCACTGTTGACATGTTACTGTGGCTTTGTTGATGCTGAATTATTTAAAACATTCTTGCAACCAGCAAAAAAAAAAACGACTGAAAATGTTTCGCCTCGCATGCTAATAAGATGGGTAGGTAAAGTTGCTCCACACGTACGAACCTTTCGGTCGGAAACTGATTTCTGATTAACCGTTCGTACTAGATACAACGAAGGAATGGTTACAGCACATGCAGGAAAAGTCTTTCCTCTCTTTAGCTAATCCCAAAGAGGTATTGATCCATCCAATCACATCACAGCCAGTGATAGACACGGGTTTGTAAGAAGTAATACCCGCCAGCAATGCGCTCGTCTCATTGCTCCCGGTGTAACGATAATTACTGGCAGTAAAAACTGCAACGAAATCCGGCCCCCAAACGGTTGGAATCGGTAAAAGTTTATTAATTTCACGACGCGACGCGACGTGATCGTGTTTACGACCCGGAGTGCAATAAGCCCATCGGTGTGATAAAAAAAAAGGAAAATGGCACATCAATTGGCGAATGGTGGAAGCGAAACAGTCGCAATGATTAGCTCCCTCGGGAAAGTAATATCTAGTTCTTGCCATCTTGGTTTATTGTCTTCATCGTGGATAAAGTGTGCCAGGTTTGTGGTATAAATATACGATATATATTTTCCAAGCGCACTGCGCAACTGAAAATGATTGATTGGATGATTTATAGGATTACAGTGTGGCTAATTGGTGTAGAAGGGAAAATTTGAGAGCAGAAGAAAAGAAAATAACTGACGAAAACTTAATAATGTGAAGATTATTATTGCATATAAATTATTTAATTCTACGTTCTTCTTGTCAAATTATTTTAACTTTATTTTAGAAACAATATTATGATACTTAAATGAAAAAAAACGTCACCAAAACAATTTGTACAATAATTTATCCTTAAATTGTCACCATGAAAAATAAATATAAATCTTGCCCGGATACAGCAACACACCTACAAAAAAAAACCTGACTTATTTCCACGGTCTGTCATATAATCCAAGAAACATTTGCAACCATTTGCGGAAAATCATAATATTTTTCCCTCCCCGATCCAACTGGGAGAAAAACTAGACGACAGTTGCAAAACAGACGCATTCCCACCATTGATAGCACCATCGTTTTATGGAGTCGATATTGTGGCCAATTTGTCTCGTCCCGGGGAATCAGCCGATATTTGCTTCTCATAAAAATATGACAACCTCCCAGGAGAGCGTACACCCGGTTGACTGTCTTCGGTGACAGCTTCAGCACAGCCCTTAGCATCAACGGTAAACTGTTGCCACTGACAGCGAACGTTATTGGATGGGTGGATTTCATGGGGTAACTATTATCGCTCCCCATCCGTTGAAACGCATCCGAAACGTCTGCACGGGGATCATGGTTCAGCATGGTCAGCTTTAACCAATAAACTGATGCTCTCGGATGCATTCCTATCATTTGTTCGTCTGTTTCGTTTGCCTTTTCAGCAACTGGCGGAGAAGTTCACTTTATGAGCTCGTAAAAATAGACGAACCACTTGCTGCCCACTTGCTGCCCATCTTCGGATTATTTGGGGAGTGAGCAAAATTCTAACAAGTAAAAAAAAAACAAAGTAAAGCAAAACATGTCAACTAATCAAAAATCTACCAAATGCCAAAGATTGTTAGGGCGCTTTGCTTACGAAACAATTTTCTTCGATTTTACGAGACTAGGCGATGGGGGAAAGGGAGGGGGAGTTTCTTCTAGCATGGGAAGGTGGGTCAGAAATTCATTAGAATGGACAGAACGGAATGGTGCGCGGAAACAATGCGACCAGACTTGTCGATTGTTGATGATGACCAGATGAAAAAGGCAATCTCTTTGCCCAGTGAGGTGGAAGCATGTTCGTTTGTGCCTGGCTGGGCATAAAGACGTGCTTTATTGTAAAAAAGGTGTGTTTTTTTTTTACTGTTGACGATGTTTTAGTGTGTTTCATAGGTTTTTGTAAAGCATGTTATTTATATTTTCGATAGTTTACATACAATATACTTTAATTAAACCAACTTAAGGCGTTTGTGTGTAATGACGTTTGGTATCGCGGATGAGATCATAAATCAGTGATCGCTGCTATTCGATGAAGTTGGGCTCACATGTGTCAAGGCTGTGTTCACCTGAATCCCTTGCTGTTCCTCCAATATATCAATTACGTGACTACGGGTCTTCCAGCTGAAATCTACCTTCTGTATGCTGATTATACTATTTTTTTGAGTGTCGTTCGTAGGCCTGAGGACCACTACCATCTGCATGCTATAATCAACGCATTCCATTCTTGGTGCAACCGTAACGCCTTAACTCTATGCATAAACAAACGTGTGACTTTCACCTTTAGTTGCTCAAGGAATCCATCAAAATCACTACATACCTTCACATTTGATGGTTAGAATTTGTAGCGAAAACAACGGGTTTTGGATGACGGCATTTTACTCAACACGAGGCTTTCTTTTAAGGATTAGGCTTTTTACTAGGTTTGGTCATCAATTTGTGAGCTTCGCGATTCTACTTGCATCATGACGCTATAATGGTCGTTCGCCGCTAGAATATGGCCCACTTCAATTCAGCCCGTTGCGCGCTAGGAACCCAACCAGCGGTTACGCCTCGATTTTTTTACCGCACCCAGGTGCATGCTGCTCGAGTTATCTTTATTACAGGAGCGAATACGGCGCACTCGACATTCCTTTATCGCCTTATTTAAAAAATAGTTTTAGGCAAAAATGAATGTCAATGTTTATTATAAGTCAGACAAAACAAAACACTCACTCGTTCCCAATCCGTCTAGATCACTTATTTCTTAGGATTGTGGCGGGCCCATGACGGATTTGTTGTTAGGGCGTTCATTTGAAGATTGTTTGTAATACGAGACCGACCATAAACAAGCGTACTTAACTTATAATACCATATAGTCGAACAGTCATTTGACCATTCAAACAAAATATTCCAAATGTATCTCGGTTTGAATGACTGTATATTTTAAACTTTTAATATTAATTTATTGAAGCATTTGACCTATATTTGAGTCGTTGCAAACCTTAAAAAAACAATATTTTGTTTTTCTGATTAGTTTGAGTAATAAAGTATAATAACTGAAATGTTATTGAGTTTAATAAAAAAGACTGAAGTATTTTTTTTTAATACTTACTGTAGTATTCACATCTATTATATTATCTCTATTATATCAATTATTTTATTTTAGCATTTATGTGTTGGTATGTATTTTTGTATTTAATGGTTTCTCGTTCAATCCATAACATAGATCCAGATGAGCTTCCCATCTCAAGTAAAGCATTTTGTTATGTTGTTCCGATTCGAGGATAATTCTTTAAAGATTGTAAAGATATTAAACTGTCTGAAACTGATAAAATAGATTATTTTCTTCGTTGTATTGAGAGGGTCTGTAGAAACATATCAGCGTACAGAAAGTAAAGGAAATGGAGCGGCAAAAACGTGTATCTACTGTAAAAAGGCTGTGCAGTCGATAATATTCAGTAGTAATCCTGCCCCAAACAGTTGTTCCGCGGCGCGATAACTAGTGTGGAGCGATTGTACTCAAAGAAATAAGAGTTCGTTCAGAAGCTGTAAACTGTACGATTGATTTTGTTGGATGGTACTTATGAATCAATGTTATTATGAAATGGTAACTTATCTAACCTAACCTATCACCATAGCATTCTTTTAATACGTGTTATCAAACATATAACGATGTTTTGGTATTAAACTCGTGTTCGCTATAAATAATACATAGTGTTCTCTAAAACTCAAAAACAAACTGCAATAGAAAATTGGGTTCAAGATAAAAAGAACTGAAAATCTTATGCAATTGTTAGCAACTTACAATTTATTATGTAAACTAAACACAACTTGAGATGCATTACCACTTGAACTACAAATTGAGATGAAAAATTAAAAACAATCAAAAAACAATCGTCCTTGTGATAGTGCAAATATATAACCTATTACATCTTCACAAAGATGGGTTTGGTGGATAATTGAAAAAATAAAATATTTTAAAATAATGATCCTTGCTCTAATCTGCTGGCTCTTGCAAACATTGTTCGATTTTAATACTGTGGCACTCCATGGGAGCATGGTAAATAAGCCATTGAATAAACAGTAAAGCTGTACGGCATATGTTGTATCGTTGTAAAGAAAAACAAGAAGTATCCTAGCATTGCTAATAGATTTAAATTGAGCAGTCCAAGTCATCAGTCCAAGCGTTTCGTAAAATATAATTTTTATTTTATTTTCAAAAATGGTCTTAAAAATAATCAGTTTACGTCTAATAATGCAATTGTACGTAAAACCATGCCGTATTAAACATCTCGTTGCGTTGGTGTTGCTTCAACGGGCAACTAAGTACGAGTGTTGTTCTGCAAATGTTTGGTTGAGATGAGTTTTCCCGACCGTTCCTGGGCATCCTGGTTTAGTGAGAAACCCGACGGTGAGACAAACAAACACCTACATATCTACAGTGAGCAGCATCATCACCATCATCATCGTCATCATTCCGTGGCACCGTGTACGAGAGGTCGTTCGCGTCCGCGAAGGATTACCGTGTCGACGAGCATCCCGAACAAGCGTCCTGCTCCATGGCAACAAAGTTACAGGAACCCGACACACATTCCTTTACACCGAGCATTACATTGCGGCGTTCGCATACGAGAAGGACGCTACAGTTCTCTCTTTACATTCCAGACGTGCTCACACACATACAGTCACACTTACTCAACGAAACACAGAATGTTGGGTGATTTTAAAAGGGGCGACAGCTGGAAAATGATGCTGGAATACGAATATGTTGTAGGAGTTAGCTGCTAACGAATGCTGGCGTTCAATGGTGTGCGTGAGCGTACGATGACTATTCGACTGTCCCTGTGCTTTGCACTCTTTCTTTCCCGTACAATTTTTCCCTTCTCGTAACGGCTTCGTGACTAAGCTCGGAAAATCACAGCGAACCGTTTCAATCGTTGTCACGGCAGGGGATACACCAACACACAAACACGCCGTTCTATTTCTCTCTCAGTTTGCCCTCTATCTTTTGCCTTCTTCTCACGCGCAGCTGACGTAGTACGTTACTTTGTGAAAATTTCGTTCGATCGTGTCCGCGTTTTCCCCAAGTTTTACACGAAGCGCAATCAACCGACTTCGGGTTCGTGTGCGAATGAACACGCTCACCCCGAATGCAGTGTTCATTTTGTATCCAGATTTGGTGTACCAACATGAACACCTGTTTTGTCAGTCAGTAGTAGCCAATACTACATAAGCTGGTCCTTGCAGGAGGAAAAATCTACAATTCGGTTCATGGGAAAAAGCCGCTCCCCGGTCGATTACGGATACGGGGCTTCGGGTACAGTCGGACAACCGCGATTGGTAGTGTGTGTAGTCCTGTAGATCAATTCAAGCACACACAAACACACAAGCGCGCGTGTCGCTTTTGCGTCCAGCCAACTCGCTAGTGCCGTGATGTCTCTTGGTTTGCGGTGCGATGATTTGCTCTAAATTTCTGGGCTTAGTCTCAGCTCGCCGACCGACGGGAGTGGTGTATACCGCGTTTACCCCGCTGCGAAGTGCACGGCAAAGGACGTGGAGAATGGAGCGAACGGGAAAATGGGTGCGTTCTATCTAACATCCTTTTCCCAGGGACGCTGCCAGTGTTCCTGGAGCTCGCTGGAAATGGGTTCGTTACGCTCGTGTTCGGCTTTTGGAGCGAATCCAGGCTGCCACGGCCACAACACTCCCTAGAACGGCCCGGGGTATAGACATCCCTTTTTACTACGAGCCTTCCCCACCTCCCCCCACCACGGTCGCCCTTTTCCCATCACGTCATGAGCTGAACAGATCACGAGCCGAGCCATCGCAGCAGCCCTTCGCAGCAGTTTCGGGAGGTGTGGTCGTGATGTGAAATTTTTCCAGTAACCAGTCACGAGCGGGAGTTCGGTGCGTGTACATTTCGTCCAGTGTGGTGAACCCGTGTCGTTATCGTTATTGCCGTATCCGGTACCGTGGGAAATAGTAGACCGTTTTTTTGTTTTCGAGATAGAAACAGTTTTGTGGCCCTAGTGCAAGGTGTTGACAGCATTTACGCGTTCGTTTTGGTGCGCCAAGTACGAGTAAAGACATATTGATGATGTTTTTGAAGCTAGAAAATAGGCAAATAGTGCATTCTATTATTGATGAAAGGCTTCGTGAACAATAGAAAGATCCGTTTGGATTTTGTATCAAATAGTACAACAAGAAAAAATGGCCCAAAAGTCAGTCAGCAGGTAGAATGTATTAAGACTTGCGCTTCCTTCCCAAGAAGAAAAATCAAAATAGCACAAATGTTATTCATATAAATTGCATGAGCTATTCACTGATTAAAATAGGCAAAACATTACAAACATACAATCACACGTCCTATTCTATTTTTGGGCTAAGGTTAACATGATACATGAGCTAATTTTAGCAACAACTCATCACCCATTCAGTGGCAATTTTAGCGTCGAAAATGAAATGAAATCTATTTTTAAATTCACTAATAAGAAAAAAAAACAATTTCTTCACCCACCGCCTACACCGTGAGAGAAGATGGAGAAGCATGGTGAGACGGTTTCCTTCCGGTCGCGCGACCTCCTGCTAACATCGGCCCTGTAGTTGTGGGACGATTTTCAAAACGAAAAAACTCTCGGCGGCGTCCTTCACTCACCTGGCCGTGCCATGTTTTACTCCGCCAGTGCCGTTGCGTTAGCGTACCGAAAAGCAACAAACCAGCGCAAAAAATGATATGTTCATGAAAATCAAATTAATAATAGCCGCTCTTAAGTAGCAGCGAAGAAGCAGAGAGTCAAACGTTTTTACGCTGGAAATGAACACTCGAGAAGGTCGAACAGGCAATCATCGCGAGAAGAACTTTGGTTACGGGGAGAAAACTAAATCGGTGAATCTATTTTCGGGTAACGTTCGCTTGGAGTGATGATGCTTACGGGTTTAAAAAAAAAAGCGTCGCTGACCGTGATCAGCCTATCGGTTCAATTTTTAGTTGAAAAGAAGCAAGGAAACCCCCGTTGTTCATAACGCCTGTATTTCTGTCGTAGCGGCCGCATGGAACTGACCAATAAAATTAATTCAGCCGAAATGGTTGCACCAGTGGTCGTAGTGGAAAGATTGTGACCCAGTCACACTATATGCAACACTCCAGTGTCTCTATGGAAGAGGAAGATGATGGGGGCAGCATTGGACCGAAAATAGCGAACCGCGCGTGTGAAAGCCATTTCGGAATCACTGCCAGAAAATGATGTCCTCCGCATAGCGGCGACCGGAATCCAAGATACTGTGAGACAGTGCTAGCTAGCGTGTTTTCGAAAAAGTAGGACATACACAGGTGTGACGTCATGAGGTGATACTTTTGTTAGTGTACTTGTGTGCGGTTTGTGTGTGTGTGTATGTGTTAGAAGTGCGACAGATTTTGTCAGCGGCGCAAACATTCCGAACACCTTGAGTTTGGAATTTTCAAGGTAAGTGAACATAGTTTCTGTTGCTTCTTTTTTGCGCAAAAATGTCTACTGATTTTCATGCAAGGGTATTGAAAAGTATAAGAGTATGAGAGTATTGCATTTTTTAAATCATGCATTTGAATAAAGTTTGAAAAATAAAGATACGAGTTATTTTATGTAAAATGTTTACTGAACACCGTTAAAGAAAACTTTTCTCAGACTCAACTCACATGAATACGAAAGGTTACAAACTTCGTAAATTTTAGGAAATATCATTATTGGAACATAGCTCATAAAGATCTTTATACAAAAGATGGGACATATTTCAAAACATTGAAAAATTATTATACGTTACATGGACCACATCATGATGTTATGTTATTAATAGTTATATTAGCATAATGTAATTATTTTAATTGGTCATTAAGCATAGACGCAGTTTCAATAGAACTAGTCATTTCTATTTAAAATCTCAGTGATTTTATATTAAGGTTCAAATAAGTTTTTTAAAGCATTTAAACTTTTCTTATGTTGGTAATAAACTGATTATAAACCGTGTTTATTCTTCTGATTATCATGGCAACAAATCTAGGTTGGAATAGTTCATTTTTTTATGTTGCATTAATGGAAAGGACAATATGTTATACTCGTTTGTCCATAATAATGCTTTTTAGAAATGGAAAATCTTTTTATTTTATTTTCCATAACATATCGTCTTTAAATGTTGTAAAAATAATACGCTTTTGGTTGCGTTCAAACCATTTTTGCACAACAAAATCACGATCTAAATTCGATTAAACATGGAATAGAACATTGGCATTGAAGAATAATAATGCATAGCTGTGACTACTCCAACTTGATGCCTCATTGTCATCAAATGTGTAAAGGTGTAATTAAAATATATACAGCAGGCAGCACAAACTTTTTTTAATCTTTTAATTTCTTCCACATTTATTTTTCGCATTGAACTTTGTGATTCAAGTTAATACAAAAAAAATTATTTCCAACGATTGATTATGTTTTATTTGTTGAGAATTGAAGCTATAATTAAAATAGTCAAATACATATGCACTTAATGCATCAAAAACTGAATATTTGAAATACACCAAAACATCAAATAAAACCAAACAAATTAAAAAGTCGGAAAATATACAATAAAAAAGACAAACAAATTGTGCTATAAGAGCTACACAACATTATCAACACTAATGAACAACGTTTAAGTCAATGAAACATTGAGTCAAAACAACTACCATGTTGCATGTTGCAAACAGCCATATGCAAATGAAGCGCCCCGCTAGATAAGCTTCTATACATTGTTTCGCACAAAAACCGACAGCATGTTTTCGTTTCGTATTTTCCAGCACTTAATCCTATCAGTTTCATTCATGCGCACATGCATCACACGGTACACCGTTCACGGCGTTGCGTACATTAGTTACATGCACCCGAACATCGTTGTATCGTTCCGCATAACAGCAGCAAAACACCAGATAAAGCATCGAGGTGCAATGGTGGCCTAATTTCACGGCTTGCGATAGATGCACATGCATTGGTGCCTATTGACGCATGCATGTCATCCAACGGTTTCGTCTGCAAATAGCATGACCGAACCTGTCCGAAACCCAGTTTCACAGCTCACTAGCTAAGCCACTCTCAATTAACGACTTTGCTTTTCGAAGCTCCCACACTGCATTGAATTGGTTTATTTTGAAAGTGAAAAAAGGCTCTTTTCCCACTTTTTTAAGGAAGGGGAAAATGTTCACCATTAAACTCAGTGAAGCTTAGCGTGCGCGCGTGTTTTTTCCTCTTTTGTTGGGAACGGTTTTTTCCTTCTTTTCTATTGGCAAATTCAAAAGGCTTTTCACGAAACGCTGCTACGAACAAATTTCAAACTTGCGTTCGCTGGTAAATGCATCCGTGGGTGTGGAGAGGGTCCGCGTTCCCGAGACCGATCCCATTTAACAAAAGAACTTCAAATTGAATGCCACAAAAGTCGTTCGCATAATAGGTTGAACAAGTGGTACTGAAGAATAAAGCAGCCTTTTTGGGAAGGATCGGAGAGGTAGTGAGGGTGGACAGTTTTTGGGTCGGTGACAAGCACGCGTGTGTATGTGTGAGTGTGCCGGCTATAGAGAGCCGTATTGTTCGTGAGCTATTGACCAGGACAATGAAGTTGCCGTACCGCCGCTGCTACTACTGGCTGCTGCGAGAACTTTCTGTATATAACCTTTCCCCATCTCATCCCATCATCATGATATGTGCCGCTAAAGTGTGACCCATTTGCACCGTGACCATCGCTGATCGTTTATCGTCGATGAACATTACTGCGTTGGTGCCAACCTTTTTGGTAAAGGAGGCAGCCAGTTTGCCGCTACCGTGAAGCACCAGGCGCTTCCATCCATCACGAGGTGTATGTATGTGTGTATGCTTTGCAAAATTGTCCATGGCCCTTAAAGCATGACCGACCGTACCCAGCTGCTGCTGTTTGACTGTGGTTTTATCAAAATGCTTGCTCATGACTGTGACTTTATGTGTTTCTGTGTGCGTGTGTGTATATGTGTTGTTATGTATCACCGTACTGACAGACACGGGGTGCACAAATTTGGTCTCACGGTGAATAAAAACGACACCGACACCGGGACAACTAAGGTTCGCCATTTATTATTGACGAAGAAAAATAGGCTTTTAGTCAACGAAGCTTGCGAAAAAAGGCGCTCCCCTGTTGTGGTGCTTGTTGTGTTGATGGGAACAAAAACGCTTACCCGTAAACACAGCCGAGCTTGATGCGGAGGCTGTGGAATCGCTAAGTTGGCAGGGGTAAAAGTCCAGCAACAAAGATGAGTGAAAACGACCCAGTAGAAGGGCGTTTATTTTGGGTTGTTTTTTTTTTTTTTCAACGGACCGGTTTTATGTGTGAAACCGCGCTGAAACGAAGCTGCTTCAAGCGAAAGGTGATTGATGCCCCCGGGGTGATATGGTTTATTTTCAGGCAGAAGACGGGTTTTTTTTTTATTTCTCACTTGTATGCCTCTTTTTCTTTAAAAATACGCCGATAATCGTGTTATGCGTTTGCTGAGGAGGGGAATCATTGACCCGTGGTGGGGTGGGGGAAATTAAATTTTCCACAGCGGTGGAAACTAATAAGCAGAAGTGTGTTAATATGAATTTTGATAATTGTAATGTACCAGGTGTTTCTATAAATAACTTTACTTTGTTTATACAGATTTCAAACACTTCATTCAACGTAAACGCTTATTTTTTAAAGACTTTAATGTTTCCATAAAGTTGATATAATCATTCAACATAAACGCTTATTTTTTTAAAACTAAAGTTTCCATAAAGTTGAAATGATTTCACAATAGATGTTTGGGTGTTGTTCGCATCAAAATAGGCAAAAAAAATATAAATAAATTTACACAAATTGGCTTTGAACCCACCTCAATAAATATTTACTCGCTTCGCATCAAAATACGGCTATCGACTGATAAATAATCATTTCGCGTGCATTGATCAACCACCACCATCATCTCAGCCCGCACTGTAAGTGTTGGCTGCGTTCATAAAAACGGACACCAAGGGTTTCCTTTAGATCTCGTGTCCCACCGACTTCTCATCTTTCTAACATTCATTTTTTCCCCTGTTTTCTCGGAAGGCAACAAACGGTACGCACAAATGTGAGCATAATGGAATATGATCTGGGTAATTTGTTACACCCCGTAGGATAAACAATTGATTATTTATGACGGTTTTTTCCCTCGTCTTGTGACGTCGTCGATGTCGAAGTCGTTGTTGGGGTATCGTTATTTCGCGCGAGATTTGACGCTTCTCGCATTTTTCTCGCCTCACACTTTGTGCCTCAAATTTACGAGTTCATTTTCTCTTCCCGTTATCGGATCCGCTGCCTTGGGTGTGTGTATCTTGTTTGCGATGCGAACCTCGACTGAAATAAAATTAGGTCACACCGGTATGGCCATTCGTCAGTTCTGGGGTAAAGAAAAATGCAATTTATGCTTACCGTCTGGCTCGACGACGTAAGACGCACCAGCGGGCAGAATTGGTAGCACAAAATTGTATCCGCTACGACGATCATTCGTGTTTTATTTCACCTGGTTTAAGGATACTCACCTGTCGATTGGATTATCATTTCAGTTGGTTGCTTCGGGCACGGAACAAGTGTACTGGAAAAAAAAGAACGAACGTTGATGTGAGAAACGAACGAAGTGTAGCGACCCGAAAGCCTCGAGTATGATTGGTATGTGGTGACAGTTGTTTTGGTGGAAGATTGGTAATCAAATAGTGTTCGAAATAAATGAGATTTTGCTAGCCCGTTTCGTGGGTTGACTGTTGATGGAAGAGGGTAGTATCGTTGCAAAACTGTCAGCGCCATTGCATAGAGAACTGACAAGGTTTGTAACAGAAAATGATGTCATAGTGAAAGCGTATGCAATGCTACTATTTGTCTTTGTAGCATATGTAGCTGCTTGACTTTTGGTATAAATTACTACAGCTAACCCGTTACTGTCGAAAAGAAGTGCATAAGGTTTAAGTAAAATAGGGTAAATCATTATAGAGTTGATCACAGGGGAAACAAACGTTCCAACCGACGTAATTCAAAATTACAAATTTAATCTTTTTTACACATGTTTAAATATATAACAAATAGCCATTGTTTGTAAAAAAAATATACAAATTTTAAAAAAGGCGTTAAAGACACTATTTAAAAAACCTAATCTCAATCAAATTAACATCGTGTGACTAAATCATTCCATCACTTCTTCGAAGTTTGCTAAGGAGAATCACAAGAAGGGAAAGATTTATTTTGAAACATTTTGAAAAAATGTTGTACATGAATTTCTGCCATTGTTTCCTATAAATCTTTTTATGTATGTATTAAGCGGTTTGTTTCAAAAGCAAAATACATCTTTATTTATGTATGTTCTGTTGCAACAGATATTATATTAGATAAGCAAAAGATTTTTTTTACAATTTTTTCCTCTATAATTTCCCTACTCAAAAAAGAACGACAATTTGCTTGGCTCACTGATCCATCAAGTTTATCATGGTACTCTTTAAATTCAATTTACCTTTACCCGAGCGCTTGCATCATCAATTTGCAAAGCGCCGAACCAAGAACGGAGAATATCCCAAATGTCCCAAAGTCTTAACAAATTTATGTACTCCTTCACAATTCCGCACCATATTGCCTTGCCGCTGGGTTTACCAATGGGGCCAACGACTAAAAGGGACAAAATGGGGTTCGTTGCTTTTTTTTCACTTGGGAAAGGGAAGGCAACTAGGAAAAAAAAAAAGGTTTAGGTTGTGATTTTCTGCAAACTAATCTTAAATAGAAGGACAAAAAAAACGTACACACCGGCCAGGAACACACAGACACATATGAATGTCGGGCAATCTGCAGCCCGGAACGGAATTCATTTATTTCCTTCGGCAATAATTTTAATGGACAGCTACACGGTACGGCACGGTACGGTTCTCGGTCCGAGCGTCTTGCAGTAACTTTGCGCTGGACAAATAGATCGTTTCCCTCCAACTTCTCGCACACACTGAGATGTCCGAGCATGATTGTGTTGTTTGAGTCAGAATGAAAAATGACATTCGGAATGGATGGATGTGGAAGCTAGCAAAATGAACTGGACGGCCTGAAACATGGGACAACGGTTCCAGGCGAGATTGATTTATTGAGAATAGGGGAACGCTTTATCATAATGTTTTGATTGTTTTTATACTATGGAAAGGTAAGGCGATAGGAGCGAGGGGCCTCGGGATGATCCGAACGATGAAGGGGGTTTGTCCTGTCATCGAGTGCTGGCATCTGCAGTGCATAATCAATGTGCTCAATTGCTTCTTTATATTGGAATGTTTGCCGTTTGGTAGAAAAAGAGAGGCAAAGAATAGAAAAAAATAATGCTGAAATAAATTAATCTAGGATACTCTCATTTGACACGTGAAACGATTTAAATTTTAAAATAATCCTTTAATAAATAAGCTAGAAAAAAATCGTTGACAAAATGTATAGTTTGTTGTATATTTGATTGTTTTACTGAAAAAGGTAAAAGGTAAGGAGGTTTTTCGGGAAAAAAATCTATTTGGATTTGGCTTGATTTTGGTTATAAATCCCAAACAAAACAAAGGTTGACATTTCTCATAACATAATTTGAAATTTCTCATTTCTAGAAATGAATCAAGTATGACTTTAAAAGAGTTGAAGACGGCAGTGCAAACTCTTAAACCTTAACCGAAAGCACTCTGACTGAGTATTTACATTGTGTTTGTCTGCTAAAGTTGACATAGCCATTCATTTACAACTTCTTTCCATCGAAAAAAAAAATACACGCAATCCCGGATGAACCTTTTCTTAAGACTATTATCCACAGTTTCTCCAGCAAGAGGCTTAACAAAGACGGTGAAACAAAAAATGACTTAGACCCAAAGACAATCCATTTTGAAAAATTGTCACCTTTTTTCATCTACCTTTACAAAAAAAAAAAAGGGTTAATGATGGCATGAATATACTTTGGTTCTAAACGAGGGAAGGGCGGCCATGTACTGGGTTACAGAGCAAAAGAAAAACCCCTAATACAGGACTAGGAGGATAAACAACAATGATAAAAAACAGTCCGGAATGGATGAGAGAAAAACAACGAACCGGATGTCCAATTGCTCTTTTCACCTTTTGCTGCCCCTTTTTTTTAGGCATTTTTGTGTCCTTTGGATATGCGCAAAAAGGACGTTTATGTAGGGGGGGAGGGGTCCCGAAATGACTGATAACGACACCCGCTCATTATACGGACGATTGTCGAGAGGGTGCTTTGCAGGGCGACTTGTCGAAACCGGCGACCCATTATTATCCTGCAGGGATTTCGTGTCCAGGCATCCACACTTAACAGGCTGAGCAGAAAAAAAAACTCACAATAAACCTTTACTTGTGTGTATTTTTTTTGCCTTGTTTTCCTTCTCCCTGTGCTCTTACACGGAGGGTAAAGTTGTTTACTCAAAAAGGCCACCAACCGTTGGCGGTGTCACTTCGTTTCAGCGTTATGAATATTTAAGAATCATCCAGCGAAAACGTAAGGCCAAAGGGCATAATGGAGGTACATGAGGAGAGGTCATAGAAATGAAAAAAAAAAAAACATCACAGGAAGAACTACACAACTTAGAACCATCGCTTCGGGCGAAAGAGAGAGAAAAAAAACACATAGACTCCGTGCACCCAAGTGGTTCTTGAATGAAGATATTCATTTCGAGATTATGTGTAAGTGTGTAGAGGTTGTTGCCTGTTTTTCCTTTGCAGTTGCTATCCTCTCTACCATTATCTCTAGCTAAGCGTCAAACACATCTCGCCCTTTGGAAGGTGTAATGAAAAATTGCACCAAAACGCCTGCTGCCTGTCGTTGAATATGCTGCTCTTTATCATGCTGCCGAGAGTATTCATTAAGCACGGGCTCTGCTTATTCGGGTCAATGCACACGTGGTTCATTTTTTTCCCTGTGAGTTGAAAGGAAAGAAATTGAAGTGTTGTTTCATCTCGTAAGGAGAAGTTTTTTTTCTCATAAGGTGAAGAAGAAGAAGAAGAAGAAGGAGAAGTAATAAGAAAATGAGACACCCTTCAAAGAAAGCTTCGCTGTTCCATTGATAAAGGAGATTGAGGTAAAGAGGGTTTTTTTCAAGCT
>KB676935.1:0-18974 GCA_000349165.1 Anopheles christyi | reverse complement strand
CGCACTGCTAATTAGGAATCTTTGCTGGGGTAATTAAGTTGATAGATGGAGCTATACAAATTAATGGGAGGGTTGCGATGTGGAGAGTTTACCGAAATGTATCGAAACAATGCGTTATCTTAAATGCTGCGAGTTGAAGTGCAGAGATGTAAAAAACTTACATCAACGTGACTAGACGTTTCGCGAAGTAATGCCCAGAAGATTGAACCAAACTCGGCGTCATGAGAAATGCAGAAAACTATCCTCCAAAAATCAACAACAGAGCAACGGGTTCAGTATGGAAGAGAGAACCAGAGAGAGAGAAAGCACGAAAGAGCAACCTCGTATCAGAAGTATGCATGTTGGCCTTTCGTAACTTAACCTTCCGGCCGTCTGTCACCTTTCACTTTCGCCACCTTCAAGACGCGACGCTAGACAGTGGCAGTAGTTGGACGGAGCATGACACCACCGTCTCAGCCCCCTGGGTGCACGACCTGTTGCGGCCGTTTGTATGTGATCGGCACTGAGGAGGGAGCGTTTTGGTTTTTTTTTTGGTACATTCTACGGCCACTGGGCAATCTGGTTTGCTTGTGTGACTGTTTGGGATGCATCCAACCGTTGCGATGTTGTTTGAATGTTGCAGGTATGGCGAACGAGGGTCACCACTCTGCGCAACAGCTGAGCTGTGTTGTGTTCCTGTTGCTCGAGGACAGCCAGTCGTAGGTGTGCGCTTTCCGATGAGGTTGTGTTTCAGAATAAAAATAAACGATACTTTGGTTTTTCCATGGATTTGGGATTAATTTGGCTTGGAGCACATAGGAATTTATGATTTAAGGTTTTCCATTAAATTTTTCTGTTGTTTATACATTGTTTATGATCTGTACACATTTCAGTTAAATAAAGTAACTTAATATATACACTAGTTAATACATTGATACTGGCCATTGTAAATTGATTTGTCTTGTAATGCGAACACAACACAAAAATCCGCCTGGATTGATTGAAGGTCGTTTTTGCCATCGCTCCCATGAACCAGTGAGCTATTTGTCAGAAAGGGATTTTTGGAGGGCTGACAAATGATCGGCCATGGTTAGGCGTGTGTCTCCCTGCACTCCAGCCTATTCATCATACCCTCCAATCCTTAACCAACCACATGCCTCCCGGGCGTGATCTATCAAGGCACTGCGTGGTCGTATGATTAGTGCAAAAAAAAAGGGAAAATGGTAAAGAAACAAGTCGCTCGAATCTGTCAAATGGGACTTTGATGTTTGATTTATTGCAAATCAATTGTCATACCGCTGAGCGATGCCTAGAGGCCTGTCAGGGGAAGGGTCAAGTGTCGTTTCAATTGGAAGTAATATGCTGCGACGTTGTGGTTTCAGTGGCTTAAGAGATAGCCGGACATCATGTCGAACAAAGGTTAGAACACAGCACAGTAGACGAGTTGGAATGCATATCGATTGATATGTTAATTTTCGAATAATGCTTGATTCCAATTATGCTACGTTAATCAACGCACATTGACTTCCTATAGTGTTTGTTGCCTTATATAGCTACTTTAGTGTGTGTGTTTTTTTTATGCCCGATCCGTTCACAACCTGTTTTGTTTTGTTTGTCTTGCGCATAACTGTTGACAGAGTAGGAAGTTGTTTAACAAACATAAAGCCTCCCATTAATGCATGTCGTCTGTCGAGAATGCGAACAGTGATTTGGTGTTGCCACCCTACCCCCCCATTATAGATAGGCGGGCTCGGTGAGATGATTAATTGTATATCACACTCCCATTCGTCTCTAGACGGTCGTTTTAGATAATCCCGTTGGATGAAGAGATTTGCTATTGGGTAGGGGTACTCTAATTAGTTTTCTATTGTTGAGCATACCAATATTAGAAGTTGTGTCATATCGCAAGAAAATCCCTTGGGCAATAATTTTAATTAATATGAATGTAAAGGACACTCTATAAATAAATCCATCTCGTTCTATACTAATTCGATTTGATTCCTGAACTTCAGTTGCTACTTTGCTTTGGAAATCTCCCCGAAAAGGTAGCAGCCAATCACCTGGTTTGCGCTTGAGAAAGATATCGAACGCTCCGAGTGCACCGTACGTTGACGAGCACTGCGTATCCCTGTGATCGATCTCGATGCGGAGGTTCTGCAGTAAGCCACCGGGAGCCGTCACTACACGCGTGGCCATCTCGATCACCGGCAGTACCGTGGATAGGATGCGTATATCCCGGTTTTTACTCGGCTGTTCCGGCAGCAGTATGGCAAACTTGACGAAGTTACCCTGCGTGTCATCAGTGAAGCCTGAGATGCGATTCATACCACCGGCACCATTAGCCTGCACATGTTCGCAACCATCTTTCGGCGTCTCTTCAATAACGTCGCGCGATGACCTGTTTACAAAGATTCCACCATGGACAGGGGCGGCTGTCACTTTGACAGCTGTCAGTGGTGAACGCGATGGTGCAGTCGGTTGACTATCATTGGCACTATTAACAGGGTACGGGCGATAAATTGGTACTATTGCGCGTTGCAATCTGTGCCAACACTGAAGCACTATCGATGGATGCGTACACCAGCGATGTCCTTTCATGCCCTGGGACAGCGAGGGCGACTACGTACAGCAGTAATATCACCGAACAACGCACCACAGCACGTCCCCAATCATCGTTCACTCGGGTATACATGCTAGTGGTGATGATGATACACTTATCACACTGCCGATTATGCTTTGCCACACGCTTTGATACGGATACACCACCACCCACACCACATCACTGTAAATTAACCGCACAACATCACGCTCTGGGTGGTAGAGGAACTTTCTATTTTCTTTTTTTTGTGCACCCACTCTCTCTCTCCGTTCTCACACCATCCACCCGGTATCACTTACGAACACACCACAATGACACATTGCACACACAATTATCAAAACCTCATTATTATTTACATCGATTTGACTGGGCCATTCTGGCAAACAGGGGTTATAAGCTTTTCCTCCTTTTTATATTTTTTGTACACTCACTTTTCGGTACGTTCTCTGCCACCAATTCACTTCGTTCTAGAAACGCCGTACACTATACGCACTCCGGATGTTTTGCACTACGAGCCGTTTATATTGTACGCTTCACTGCTTACACCACACCAAACACATCTGCGCTTCACGATCTATTCATAACACCCGTGCAGCGAATGTCAGTTCTGATATCACCACCCCCAGCCTGTCATTAACATTTGCGTTGCGTTTTGTCACCTTCCTCTTGCTACCCCTGTCTGATGCTGATGGTTGGAAACTGTGGTGTCCTGGACAGAGAAATAATACGATTATGGCAAAGTGGTTTGCGCGGCTTTACCGACGTACCGAAACGGACCTATCGTTTTTTACGATCGGTTATGCTTCGGTGATGTTAAGGGCGGGAGATTGTTTAGTAGTTGGCTGTTGTTTGCCTTCTTTTTCATTTTAATAGACTGAAAATATTGGACGCGCTTACCGGTGAAGCTGTTTCCGCGCGTGCTGTTAGGAAGTCGGCCGTCACAAGTACTTATCAATCGTGCGATAGGAACGAGGGACATTTGAGAGAATAATGATGTTAACACTGTTGGCACAGGGAAGACTAGATTTTTGGTGGTTCTTTTACTTAACTAAAAAGCACACGACGTATACGAATATTAATGAAGGTTCGCTTTTGTCGTAATAAGTCATAACGTCATACTGGCACTATTTTTAGAGGTTGATCAAACATAACGCAAATAATTAAAGGACGATTAGTTTTAAAGAAATGGTACCTTCGATTAAAACAGTTTTTTTCCCAAAAGTAGGTCATTTTGAATTGATGCGTGAGTTTAGATTGTTTCGTTAAAAACACCTATCTTCAATAAACTCATATATTGATGAGTTTTAACATCATTTGTTTTGTATCCCAACAAATAAAACACTTTTTTATGCAAAACTGCAAGTCCTCAAATAGCTTACAGAGCAGAATAGAGATGCCCATCGCAGCACAAGGTCTCATCAACCGATCGCCGCTAGTCAAACGCCAAGATGAAGCAATCCTTCATTTGCAGCTTTCGTGACTTTCCCTCCTGCTATAAAGCCATTTTCTGCTCGACTCCTCGGGCTGCCGAGAGGTGAAAATTATTTCGTAACACTTTGACTGATTGCTTTGCCAGTTACAGCGATGGGAGGTCACAAGGTATTGCTGCTTTATCGTAAACTTGATCCGCCAAAGAATTATAAAAAAAAAACACACACAGCAAAACAGGCGTGCGAACCACTCATTTGCAAACGACAGTTGCTTAATTGAAACCGTTCGCCAGCAGCGGCAACCATCTAACCCGCTGGTGATTCCCTTTCGCCGAGCCTAATGGTTATGGTGATTATATGTGTGTGGGTTTTTTGTTGTGTGTTTTTTTTTTGCTTTGGATTTTGCTTTGCCACACTTTCTTCGATTCCAGCGCACAGGTTGGTAGTTTTTTTAAAATATGTTCGATTACTTAACAGCGTGAAAGGAGTCAATCCGATTGAGAAATGAGAGATATACACAAGAAAAAGAGTAATGATTTGAAGAGTTAGTTTAATGCCAAGTAATGCTTGGGATTATTTGTTTTAAGCAAGCAATATGGCGGATGCCATAAATATTTCATCAAATAGTTTGATCGGTCGTATCCTTTTTCCAAAGACTTTGGAAAACACTTCCAGCCCATTGCACTCGTTTGCACAGTTTGCTCAATTATGCGGCATTTTTAATTAATGGTCCAAGTAATGCTACGACGCCACGAATTACGATTGAGCGTTAGTCCAATGGGAGCTGTAGCAAATAAACGGGGCGAGATGTAATCAAGCAAGAAGCTGTCAAAAGAATGTTTGAAACATTTTCAATCGACCTCATTTCTGAACGAACAGTCTTAGTGATGGTAGTTATTTTTTTTGCCCTCTTGCTATCACCAGTATCTGTTAAATTGATGACTATAGCCAACGAACAACTTAAGCAACAAAGCCTCTGTGAAAGAATTTTTGCAAAAGCCTTTTATGAGCCGTCTTGCTGGTGTGTTTTTGTCACTTTATGAAGCTCACTAAATAATGATGTCCATCAATCAGTAGCACTCGATCGATGGCTGTCATTTGGTTCGTGTGTTTTTCAAACAATGCGTATATCCTATGGATAGAGCTTTCGATGCTGACTGTGGTTGATAACATCTCACTCCAATTGATGATTGACCAAATAGTCCGAAAATCTCACAAGCGGGCTCATTTACACGTACGTCGAATTATAATATAATGCAATTTTTGTACCGTAGAGAGCAACGAGGAAATTGTGTGTTTTTTTTTTTTTTAATTTACAATTGTTCACATAACATTAAACAAACGTTAAAACAGTGATTACCTTAAATATTCCATAGCTATGAACTACTTATATTTGTGTTAAAATTGAGTTTTGTTTCGCTTGTGTCTTCCGATGTCTTCCAATTAGAGCAACTTAAAAAAACACAAGCGTTTCCTGTTGGCATTTTGTCAACTCTTCTCAATAAAAGTTTATAATGGCAAAACAAAAAAAGGAGTTAAATAAGTGGTAAATCTTGCTATTCCGATGCTGCTCGCATGCTGTTCCGTAGTTTTTGCGTCAACCCACGAAAAATGACCACTTTGTGCACAGCAAAGCGACAATTTGAGATTCCACATTTTATTATGGATTCGAAATGATTCAGCACTGTGACCGTTTGTATTTAACGATCTCAAAAAGGTTAAAATGATTCGGGGCAGCTTCACGATGGTTTTTGTTGCCTCTCCAGAGAATATTTATATTTACGTTTTGATTTTTTTTGTGTTCTGTGTCATTTATGCAAAATTGCCCTCCAGTAAGGTATGCACATTGCATGGACGGAAGGACCTGGCGTTTCTATAGTTTTTTGTTTGTTTTGGATTAACAAACGCTTCGAAGGATTTAGCTCGATTCGGCCGTGACAAGTAGATTGGCAAACACTTGAACTTATGAGACAATGTTTTGTGTCCCGTAAAGATATCAGTTTAGTTTTGTTCCAAATAATGTTCGTGTCATTTAAGGAGCACATTAACCTCCAGCACAACAACCTTTTTGTCTATTAACTTCATCTAACATTTGCATTTAGAGGATAACGTTCGCTATTTTAATTTGCTATCTTTACAAACCAACTCTCGTTCAACTCTCTCGCATCCCAAAATGCTGTTTTCGAGTCTTACAAGTACACAAACAGGTATGTCCTGTTGAAACACTGTTGTGCAATCATCTGCTGTGGATGAATTGGTCAAACGAATGTTAGCACGTGCACACACATTCGTACACGTACACAAGACAACGTGTGCCGTTGATGGAACTCATCCATAATCTGGCACAGCTATTTTGCACAGAACGATCTAGTTTCACTTTCGGTTTAAGGTTGAATGGTAAAGGTTTTTGTTTTGCTTTTCGGTGGTTAGGTTTTAAAGGCAGAAAACGAAATATTTGTTTTTCAAATTAATGATGGTCTACACCGGCTGGTCGACAAAAGGTGACGCATCGGATAACATTGTTTGCACGAGGTCGTTTTGGAATACGCAAATTCAATCAACCGCTGGGAGATGTTCCACAAAATCATGTGATTCCGCGTTTGCAAGCGTAGGGTAAAGTGGTCCCACTACACCAACAAATTTCCACCGACCGTGTAAGGTTCCTCCTGAAATCTGCATACTAATGACCGTGATAATCTTTTTTCACCTATGTAACGTCGGGCTAGCCTCCGTTTGTCCGGTCGTTTAACATTGCTGCAAAGCGACACCGCGGCCAGCCTTTAACATCAGCTCACCAGGGACGGTGCCCGAGATCTTATCTGGGATGTAAAAATGAACACCGAGATGGCACCGAGCTGGGCACGTTAGCTCTCATCCAAAACAAGCGAACCACTGCCGAATTGAAGAACTGCAAGCTTGGCCAGCCGTCTTCCCTTTGCTGTACGCAAATTGCTGGTTTCTATCGCACGGAACTGGAGCTATAAATTGGCATCCAGAGGCACTATTAATAGGCAAAACGAGTTTGCAAAAAAGCTCGATGATGGAGAGCTGATGAATAACGCTTAGCACAGCAAATCCTATATTCCGACCGGGGGCAACAGGACACACGGATGTCACCCGTGAACCGTTGACATTTATCGGTTGCTTGCTTGGTTGGTGTTTTGTTTTAAGCTGCTCTATTGTGGCATAATGTTCAGGTTAGACATGGCGCAGATAACGAAAGAGCCAAGTGAAGAGAGTTACCTCAGACGAGCAGTCCGGTTGGGTCGAATGACGCGAAGGGAAACGGCTGTAGTGGAATAGTAAAGATCATTATGTGCTAAGTTATGTGCTCTATAATCGATGTTTTGTTATTGCGAAAAGCAAAATGAAGACATTTTGTTGCAAAAAGGTTTTGATGATTTAATTGATCAGTTGAAAGTTTTAGCGCAGATGTGGCAGTTGTGTAGCAAAGCAAAGGAAGGAAGTAATAAAGGAAAGAACTTAAAAAAAGTATTTTATGGTTATTTTTATTATAAATATCTGCCATCAATTAGTTGACGAAAATCAGAGCCGCTATTTGTATAAATACCTATTTTCAATTTATTACATAGTTTCGCCTATTTTTAGTTCCTGTCTTAAGTGTTATGTTAATTTGCATCTAAAGATTAGATCAGGGGGTGATTTGTGGAGCCGGCCTAAATGTTATTTTGAAATGATACTTTCAATTTTGTTGGTATTATACACATAGTATGTGTATTTTTAGCACAGCTACATCAACACCATGGACACAATTTGCATAAAATTCATACTAATTTGCAAAACAGGCAGAAGATGTATCTGTTCGATCGACGCGTATTTTTTGTGGGAAGAGCTTTGCTAGTTATGTCTTGAGTCCCCGTGTGACATAAAGCAAAGCGAGCAAGACGAAATCAATCTGGCTGTCTGCATGATTATCCCCCCTGTGGATAATGATCACGATCACGGTAGAAATTGGTTAATTAACGCACCGCAGCAGGTGGCTTGCGCCTATTATACAGAACAGGAGCGCTGTTCACTGTGCTGAGTGAATCGTGGGAATCTTTGAATGTTTTGCTGTGATTTTATTGTTTCATTTTAGTGCATTTAATTCAAAACCCACGGTCCAGTTCGGCTTTTTCGCTTTTGGACAGCTCAGTGGACAGCGATCGCCCACCCAACGGGTCTTGGTGCTCGAGTATTTTGCTAAGCGATTTAATTAACCATTTGCCGAGTGCCACTTAACCAGTGCAACCTACCAGCCCTCCCCTAGTGGAATGTGTAAATTTAATAATCATCAGTTGCACTTGCTTCAATCAACTGTGTCCACGGCAGAGCTTCATTGCAAATCTCACTTCACCTCCATTGTGCTGGGGCGTTTCTGTGGTCCCGCACGATTGTCCCTCGCGGTCTGAAATGAGCGGCACGCGTTTATGTAAATGTCGCGACCAGAACATGACTGCGATAGCGCGAAATAGTACTGCTTCGGAGCCCGATTCCCCTAACGACGTGCATGTTACGTGTGCCATTTTTTCTCTCTTTGCACTTTTTGTCCTATAGGGTGTTGTTGTTAGGTAGCTTCACTCGTCAGTCTTTACCATCGTCATTCCATTTTGTTTGTTAGCGTTCCGACAGCGGACACAATCTGCACGTCGACAATTTGTCAGCTGGTGTGAACATAGCCAACACACATTTACGAGCAGTGTGAGGCTGGGACTACGAGAAAAAAAACGAATGGCGAAGCTCTATAAAATTGCATTAACAAACATCTTAAAAGGTGAAGCTACGAATACGGAATTAAAAGTAGTATAATAAAAAAGTACTTTTATCTTTTCTGGCTACTTAACGAATTGAAAATTATTGAATTTAATTTGATTTCGATTCAGTACTTCAGAACGATTAGCGCTTTCATCACGGTTTTTGTGTTCTCAGAGTGTAATTTCAAACAATTCCCCGCGTCAAAGCTGTTTGATATTGTTCGATGCTTTCTTTAGTTGTTCGTTTATTTTGAGTAGAGTCCTGATAGTCAACTGGACTGCTGGATTCCATCCAAAGAAATCTGCATAATTTTCACATCTTCGAAAGACCACCACCGGGGTATCGAGGCGACAATGTGTGTAAGCCGGTCGAGTCGTGCCGAGTCGTGCCGATGGTTTAGACATGATGGGTCCCACCACTGATGACAGCCTTTTAGCATGGGTCATAAAACTTTTGCAGCCACTAACGCTGCGAGTGGTGGTAGTCTTTCCAAGGCACTGGTTTTCTGGCGAACAGTTTACGCGGATTTCATTTATGTACTTTTTGTTGGGGTTGTTGTGCGGTTGTTATGGCTACATCTCAAACGTCTTGGAGTGCCTATTTTTGGCGGTGCTTTAAAACAGCGTCTTTTTTGCTCCCTGAGATCTAAGCCACTGTTCGCCTTTAGCGTACGTTTCCAGAGTATTGCACGAGAAGTGGCGCGAGAAAATTGACGGGCACCTGTAAGCACGTGACGGGCAACGTTTAAATACCGAGCACAATGTTTAGACAGCTGAGTTTATGTGTGGCATGTAAAGGCGAAGCAAATGGTCGAACCCTTTACAGGCTTATTTGTGTGTGCGTATGTGTGTATGTGTGGGAGACGTGAGTTAACGAAATTTAATGATGAGCTCGCTCCATACTCAATGTTGTATCATCACCGTAATCATACCAAATAGAATAAAAAAAAATTGATTAGAAAGTTTAGGGTATTTTTAATTAATGTTATTCATGTTACGAACCATACTTAACACAATTAGTGAAACAACTTATTTAAACATAAAAAAGCTCATCAACATTCTTCTAGCACTTAATTTATTTTACAAATCTTTTCTTTTCATCATTTCGTACATATCTGAGAAAGCGAGAAAAACTCATACAATTCGTTACAAACAGAATGAAATGTGTCAAGCATTTGAAATTTCACGTTCGGAGATAGAGTCGTAAAATATCCCTCAGTATGTGCAATACCTCAGCTCTTTCACGTGGCGGCGAAGGCGAGATAAAATTGACAGTTTGCAGCAGACAACCGTCCACATGACCTGCATACCAACGCCACGGTGAGATTGAATGTCGAGGTGCTTCGATTTTTCCGCTACATTTTCGCTGTTCCATAAACTTGTCTGAAAGATTCTATTCCTTGAAACGTACGGAACGAAATCTCACCTACTGCACATCAGTATTAAAAAAAGAAACCAGACCACAGAGAGAATATCAATGCAATAATGCCATTTTCTGCCACTGGCAAAAATAGTAAACTATATCTTGCACAAGCCAGAATTGCAATAAAATCAATCTCAAACTACACAGGAACATGATTGGACGTTGACGATGAGGCGTGAAAATCATCTTCAACACGCTTTGAAATTTGGGAAAAAATTCAACAAAAAGTTTAGTGCAGCGTACAAGCGTTTGATCGCATTTGCTTTCATCTCAAACGTTAGCCGATGATGGAGCCGAATTCGTCAAATTCCCACCTCGCAGCAATCATCATTAATTATGATGCAAAATTAAATAGCTAAAATTACACTGAGCTTTACGATCGGTCTTGACTCTAACTGCTGGGTTGTGCTGGGCGGTTCTCAGAAGGGTTTGTACAGTAAATGAAAAACCATTTGAAGAAAGGAAATGGTAGGACTTAAAAGAACAATCCTGTACAAATGTATGTTTTTTTTTGTTTGGCGCCCTATTTAACTCAATCCCAAGGCGATGACTTTTCCACCGCAGTGAGCTAATTGCACGCCGCGTTTCCAGGTATTTTTCTTCAACATCAAAGCAAAGCTCTGGGAGCAATCTTTTTACGCAAACTCAAAAAGAATCTAGTCTGCATCTGAGGTAAACCACACTTTGTAGCTGAATTAGACTTTTTTTTTGCATAGTAAATTTTTTATTCCGATTGTAAAGCGTTTTACCAGGAAAGGAAATTCAACATTCCGCTAACCACAACGCGGCATTGTTGGAGGCAATTCATTAGCAGCTTGGTAAGAAGAATTTAAATGACAAACGAGATTTCATCTTGCGTTGCAGAAGAGATGGATTGATGTATTGCAACGATGGGGCCTAATGCTCACTATCGCCATTTGTCGTTAATTTGTCTACACGACCAAGCATTCAGCAAGCAATTCTTATGCCATATAATTAAAGTCGTTAGGGAGGAGCTACTAACTAGCCAGAGCAGTCCGATGATGGATAGAGACAATAATCATAACCCACCATAGTGCCATAGTCAATCAATCCCAATGAACATGCATCAATGTGTCAGATGGTTCTGTTTTCTCACTTTTTAACGCTACAATGTTGTCGGGAACGCTTCGGCTTCATTCAGCTCCCGTAACGCTTTGTGTTTACCGCAGCAGCAGCAGCAGCAGCCTGTCAATAAATCACCAGCTGTTTCAACCGACACGTTGCAACGGTCTATCATGCGCATGTATTGTGCGATGCGCAAAAAATGCAATTTATGCAGTCACATATCGATGTTATCAACACCGGGAGAGGAGGAACGTAGGAGATAATCAAATCGTTGTCCCTTACCTTTTACTGCCAATCGAACAATTTAATTTGCCTGCTGCTTGTTGAGATTTGAGTCGTGAAAGCAGTCGTGGAATGTACAAGGGCTAACGCAAAGCTCGGACAAACAACTAGCAATATATTGTAACAAATCGCCTAGTCGACACGACACATCCGGTGAACGTTTGTGGCTGGCGATGAGCATCAGCATGTGTCCGGCATTGGTGAAGGTGCATTAGTTCGGATCGTGGAAAACGTGGAAAGAGGCAAGCGGGTTGCATTGGTATTGCACATTGCGACGATTTTTGCTAGCGATGTGAACAGTGAGATCCATCATCTCGATGCTAATCGTGACGATGATTGTTACAATGTTGTTGAACGGATTGATGAAGATTGGGTGTCAATTATTGGCAATTAATTATGCAGGATTTATGCTCACCGATTATGTCCCTACCCCCTGGTTTGCAAATTGTTGGTCAATTGATTTTAATTGGGACACATTCGATGATAATTAATTGTAAACGCGTGAAGTAATCCGTGACCACTATAAGTATTTTACAGATATAGGATTTATGAAGAGAAAAAAGACCAAACTTAAGAAAAAAATTGTATAAAAAGCTGTATCAAAATGTGTACCTATAAACTAATGGATATATCGTAGAACCAAACAACGTTAGGATATTAATGAAAGTTTTATCGAATGAGATAAACAACTACAATTTCTGGGTTGGAAAATTTCGACCACATTCACGTTTCAATCGATACTTAAACAACGGTCTTACCTCATTGCCTCACCCGAAACAACCCACAACATCGCGTACCAAAGCGGAACGAGAGACGCAACCCAACCGAAATGGGTTGGAAACGGTGTGTTTATTTATAATCGCGCAATTTTCTCTGCCAAATATCTAATTGCGTGCACTTCATGGCGATGTGTCGATCGGTGGCGTACGATCAAATTACTGTGGAAGTTAGACAAAATGAACGACCTGGAAGACCGGGTACCGTAGCGGTCAAGTTGAAGGAAAACTGCTGTTCACAACACTCCATATTTGTGTAAGCTGTGCAAACGAAACCATTTCCCTTTACTAGCGCCGAAGGGTACATGAGTGGAAGGGATAGAAAGAGAATCAAATCTTCTTTTTTGTGTGTCTGAGTGCCCACTGCATCATTCCATTTTTATTACGTTCCACCAATTTGTCCCAGCGGATTGCAATGTTGGTCACATCCTGTCTTACGAAAAGTATAATAAATTAGAGTGCAAAGGACAAAAACCAAAAAATTACCACGAACGGATAGAACAACAAACACGCTACTAAAAAAAAGAGCCTCCAAAGGAAGAATGATGAAAAATTCATTACGAACTAATGTTAGAAACCTAGCACACTCGCGCTTCTTTTCGACCCCCGAGGGTCTGCTTTATCTTAGTCCAGCTACGGGAAGTGGGCAAGGATGGTACGGAATTCCACGGAGAATAATTAGAACCAACTAGGCTTGGTTGGAGGATGATATTTATTTTTGCTGAATTTTGACGTACCGATAATTAATGTATATCTGCCGTAAAGGAGAAATGGAGCAACGACCATGGTTGAAATGGTGAACGGAACACAAGTGAATGTGACAAGATAAATTACTAAAGTAAATCCCCTTAAGTTTTAAGAATGTAAAAAAAACCTTGCATATATTTAAGTTTTAAGTGATTTAAGCCTGAAAATGTTGCTCTCAGTTTTTGTTGACATTCTCAAGGTTATTCAGAAATTCTTTTAAATTGATCATACGGTTTATTGCCTTTTTTTTTTCGAGAAGGACGTCCAGGTTTCGACGTATTGCTAACTCGTTAATTTGAATAAAACAACTATTCGCATTTATAAAAAAATGTTTTTGGCAGAAATAATTATAAACAACTAAATCAACAAACAATCGAAACATCCAAAAGTATTTAGTTTTCTGTACTTCGAAATAAAAGCAAAAGAAATGAGTCACACTGACATCTTCTAAACAACTCTATCCCACAATGCGACTGCTAGGTGTAAAGGAAAAGGAAACAATCAATTTTTCACAACAACCAATTTCCCAACTCACTCTGCCACGTGCAGGATGTGTTGTAGTTTATAATTGATTCTTCCATCGACAGCAATGCATCTCGAGCGATGCATCTTTCGCATCGCTAACAAACATACACACACTCATACACCCATACATAAATACCATCATCCACTTCGGGTTCCCCCACTGCAGATCGAACGAAGCTGTGAAAAGGGCAAAACAAGTGGATGATCGTCCGATGTGATGGATGACAGTATTGGATTACATCGTTACAGCCACCATTTACCGCTTTTTCCCGGGGGTTTGGTGCAACGTTCTATGCTTCCACTACACCCTACAATTGCCGATTACCATTATTATTCTGTGGAGCCATCTCCGTGTCGTTGAAATGACCTGTCTTGGTAGATGTTGTTTTGGATGGTTAGGAGTGTAAGAATCACGATAGAAGAACGCTCCAACGTAATAGAAAATCGCGATAGAAGCTTTCGTGACCAGTCTCATTCTGTTAGGGAAATGCGCCACCAGTGTCTTCCTGCAGTAGCCTGTTTTATTTTGTTCCATCGTTATCTACACTGTGCGATGGGCACCGGATGGATGCTTTTAATTAAACCAACAAACCAAACTTCGCTTCGGTTCTTGCTGGATCAAACATTACACGCAGTCGGATTGTTTTTCACAGATAGAACGAGAGGAGTAGGATGAATTGCACTAGTTATTCGCATTTGATGTACAAACTAGCGATGAAAATAACGCTATGAGTCAGGTTCATGTGGCAGGGGTGCAGCAAGATGATGCACCTAACGATGTCGTTCAAGATCAAGGTTACAGTAGCACCACCACCACTACCACGATCACCGTAGCGCGTGCAAGCGTAAAATGATCGTCCACTTTATTATCAATTAACGAGCAGCTGGAAAATTGCACGCGAGTATCGTCAGATGAAGCATATTATGATAAATTATCCACCATTCGTGGACATGTATAAAAGAGTGAAATAGGTAAAGAAAAGCAATAAAAGCAAAGCTAAACAAAAAGCGTAATTGTACGGTACGGTTTCCAAAATGAAAATGGCTTAAAAAATATAATTTCACCACCTGATGTCATAAACCTTCCATATTGTTCCACCTGTTTTGGAACCGAAAGAAAGATCTGGTTGACTTTGCGTTGAACATTTCGCTCACAGCATGCAGTTTTCTATTGTCATGCATATTTGGCCAATTTCGACTGTTTAAAAGTGTTGAAAATAGAAATCATAATTTTAGATTTTTCGATGCTGCATCCTACCTTAATCGCCAGCCGAAAATATCAATGAATTAACGGGGAGTGGCCACTTTGTGCTGCAACTTGAATCGAATGGTTGCAAAACCGGTAAAGCTTAGTGCAAATTTAATGTTTTTTTCCATTTTTTCTTCCATAAGGCTGAAACCTAACATTTTAATGCCTAATTTCATTCATAGGTATTGGGTTCATTCATATTTTTGGCATGTTTTATGATTAACGAACCACTCATGGATGCAAAAACCTGAAAAAAGCGGTTTCATTTCAACAATAAAAAAATATATAAACACAACAAAAACATGATATTTTTCGAAAACGAGCAGGTATTTCACCACTTTTGAAATACGGAACATTCGAATGACAATGACAGCACGGTCACACAATTTGTCACATTAAAAATATATCAGAACAAAACATTTACAATGTCCAAAAAGTTCCTGATTCTTCAGCTCTAAAACGCAAGACTTTTACATGGTTTTTACATAGGGAAATGTTGTTAAGACTAATTAGAATTTATTAGGTTTAATTTTGGATTTCAGCTATGATAATGAAAACTTTGTTTTCTTACTGTATCCAGGTCCCTTCATCTTTGCTACAACCCATTCGGATCGAATCATAAAACAAAGTGTACATTCGCTAAAAACCAACCAAGACAAATGTGTAGGTGCCAACGTTTTAGATGATTCTCATTCAGCTTTTACTGCTATGTGTGCAAAATATATTTACATAACCCTTCCTTTCTGGTACACCAAACAAAAACGCTGTCAGATTGCAGGCGTGTTGCAGTACAAATTGCAGTGTTTTACAAATTTGCAACTGATTTCCCTTCCTCGCTCGTGGACTGTACACGTTCAGTTCACTGAGAAGGTGATGATCTGTTGTAGATCGTGTCAGCTGCATCATTAGTGATGTTCGGGTGTCAAAACTGGCGCGTCAAAAGCTTACTTTGTAAGCCCTGCATATAACGCTAAACTCTGGCAGCGTGTTGTGTACTAATGCTGCTTGTCAAAACAAGATACGACGGGATGAATTAATCGACAGGGAAGATGATGATTTCATTACTTTTAGGGGTGATGCAGCAATGGGTGCAGTAAAAATGTTCTCTCGTTTTGCTTGGGTGTATGTTTGAATTGAAAACGATGGGTGATAAGCGAACGAACAAACCAGAGCAATAATAGAGACCTGTTGGATGATGAAACACTTTAAAATAGTTTAGTGTGTAGTATGAAGACATAAGACACAACTCGCAACAACGAGCCAGTTAGGATCTTCGTTCTATTGGAGTTACTTGAATGGAACACCTGCATGGAAGCTTATCCATTATGGCATTACTTTTGCATGAAGCACGTGGTGTAATTATTGCATCTCCATTCCCCTTACCCTTGGTAAAATCATCTTACCGGGAAACAACGGATTTGTTTATTCATGAAGTGTATGTGTGTATTTACGTTTGAATCCTACGCATGCTACCTAAACAACAGCATCATTTTCAGATTCTTTAAATGTGTCGTATACACGTGGAAGGAATATATATCAGCAGGGCAAAGTGTTACTTTCGTTTGTTGTATAGTTTCATAAAACTGCTACAAGATTGCTTCAACAATGCCGTACGTTATGAAAACCATGCCGATATGATTGCAAACAAAAAGCGTAAGGCAAATATACCCACTGGCAATCGCAGCAACAACAGCATGACCGATCTAATACAGCTCCGTTTCATTATGATACAGCTGTTGCACTTCTGGGCACAATCGACCGGATATTGGCTGTCGTATCGTCGTCGTTCTCCTCGGGTTGTGTGATAAACCCACACCACGGACTCGAGATTGAGAAGGGATTTGGCGTGGCCGTAGTTGGCCCTACGAGAACTGTGCTGCGCTGTGTGCACACTGGTGCATGCACTTAGCACTCGTTCTCCGAGTTGGAAAGATACAAACCCTTTACACTTGCCGCCAATACACATTCCTGCTAGGTGTGAATATTGCGTTAAGCTTGCTGGAGGCACGTGCATTGCAGCATACGAGTGCATCCTATGAAAAACGGTTCGGTCGTACACACATACACACATACCGGGTGGAATGGATTTGTTCTTCCGTTGAAATGCTTTTCCATTTCTAAATTCCAATGAGCAGAGATATTGTTGCGTTGGTGTAGACAGCTGATGAAATGATTGACAAATTATGTAGCTCAGCAAATAGAAAGAAGGACATGGAGAAAATTAATTTCTTTAGGATCGCTTTCTCGCACCGTAACGCAAGCATCTCGGTCTTTTTACTTGTAGAAATAGTTCAGTTTTTATGCTGAAAAATTCCCACGCCGAATTAAAGCATATTACGGATTTGGAGCAATGTGGCAGCTTACTGTTTTGCAGACAGGCTGCTAAATGGTGCTGTACTAATGAAGCAAATTATCGCTCCCGGGTTTAGATGGGTCTCATCTTACCACCTACTCAAGGGTGTATTTTTATGGGACGAAAGACTTTCAAGAAGCTCGCAGTTATATGGCAACAGGTTCGCATCCGAATGACCGAATTACGTGAAGGATGACATTAAAAGTTTTGTTCTGAGAGCAGGAGTGGGAGTGTTTTGAGAGTTTTGGTTCGCTAGAGCGTATCGTGTGGTTCTTTTCTAAAGGATTCGCTTAGTGTTTCGCTGCATGGCGAGAGATGACAAAACAGAACAAAATGCCAAATACGGGTAGGATGTTTGCTACACTGATACAACATCTTCATAAACATTTACACATGTTTTGTAATGGACGTGGAGAGAGCATGGTGTGTCTGCAACAGGTAACAGCTGCGACTTGTCTAAGATTACGGTAAAACAGTTTGGATGCACTATCCAAAGGGATCATTAATGTTACCCTATACTTAAAGAGTTTTCCTTTGCGTCATTTTCGTTTGCACTGGTGAAACTTTATTAAAGCAGTGTAAAAACGGTTTAAATTTACAAACAACCTTTGCCGCCGCTGCTGTTTGCGAAGCTTTTCTCAAGCGCATCGTCAACAGTATGCGAAGCTCATCTTACAAACCATTAAGCAGGCTGCCTCGTCACGACATTTCAACAGTTTCCTTGAGTGTAAGCTTCTTTCACCGATTGCACTTAACACTTCTCGCTGGCGTGCAATATTATCAGGTTCTTTTTTTTTGTGTAAATACTGTGACACAAGCAACCATCGATAATGCTACCTTTAACAAATTTGAGTCATCGTGATGGTACACTGTAGCAAAACTATCACACATTTCTCTCTTGGTCGTACCACCGATTATACGAAACCACTCTATTTTGCGCGTTTTGCATCCAGTGCTGCAGTGATCCTAACGCTCACAGTAGAGTAAAATCTACACTGCTGTACATTTATTCATCATTGCCCGGTGGTGTAGTTGTAGTAACCGACGATGCCTGACGGAGGAGGATTTGTAAATCTGTCCCCTGCCGTACAACACCGATGTGGTCAAAATTTGAATTGTTAAGCATCCGGGTCCGGCGAACAAACTCGGCATGTAATGTGACAGTCCCGTAGGCCGCAACCGTACCACGATAGTACGGCGAACATACTACTGGGTCCGGTGGACTCGTTAGAATACCAAACAATGGTTGTGACCGATGTGGCGTTCCTTAGCAAATTAGCAAACCCAATCAGAATCGCTGTATAATAGAGCGAAGCGAAAATAAAGTGTCTCGCGTAGAGCATTCTTTTGACACGCTTCCTCGGTTAACGAGCAATTTTACCAGACAGACACAAGCAGGGCAGACAAGAAATGAGCTAAAATTATCAACAGCAAAAGGCTTAGCCTGCAAGTATATTTTTAAGTTTCACGTTTTTTTAAACACGTGCCATTGGCTTGGGGCTATATTTTACGGGCTTTCCAAAAGTGGCCCAGGTTATTGATAGAGCTTATCATATTTTACTCATTCGATTTTGTGTTTTTTGGATTACCACAAGCGACAGCAGGAAACATGGAACATGAAAAAGGTTTAAAATTTACAATTCAAAAATTCTTGGAAACAAAATAAACGAGGAGCCTATCTGCCTTTGACTTATCAACAGGCACGACTATGCCATGATGGTGCACGACTGAAGTGTCGGAACACAGTCGTTGAAGGCAATGATTATTTCTG
>KB676924.1:0-18961 GCA_000349165.1 Anopheles christyi | reverse complement strand
CTGCCGGCGGAATAACATTCAAAAACACGAAGTGAAGTAACTAAATATTTATTTATTTTTTAATAAGTATGTATATCCTAAACAAATTACAGGCCACCCAGATAGAAGATAGACGCGCTGGCTCCTGTAAAGGTCGGACATAGCTCAATTCTTATCCAGTCTGTCCTCCAGACTGACTATCAAGCTACGTGGTAAAATTGAATCTAGTAAGCCTATATAAGACCGCCATGACTACCTACATCGCGTACGCCATAAAAGAAGGTAGTACAAATTGCATATATTTAAGCGTTATACAGATTAATCTACAATGCTGCTGCTTGAATGTTTTTCTGAACAAGAAATTATGTATTGTTCAGCAAAATCAAGCATTCGCCTTAAATTTGAGATAAAATTTAAAAACCTTTTTCCAAATCCCTCCATCAACTGCTCGATGGAGACGCTGGTTTATATAACATGCTTTCGCTAATTCTGTGTCTCAACTTACAGCCAACTATACGCACCATTTAGTACGTTCTCTCTTTTCCGACCCGAGTGCAACGGCAAGATAAAATTCATCCAATTATCTTTCTCTCCATACCGCAGGGCGCATATTGCAACTCTCAACCCCAGTATTCCACGCTTTGGTGGTTTGAAAGCGACTAAACGATGTAGAGAAGGGGCAACCAAAAAAAAACCACCCACACTGTTAAACTGGTATGACGTTCTCGCAACAGAAAGGGCCCCGTGGGTGCTGTGGGGTCGTATCGGAAACACAGGTGCATTTCGGGTTCGCAGGTGTAGCAACGCTTCATTTTTCCACATGAAAGATGCCTACAACCTGTAGCGAACAACTCACCCAAAGCGAATGAGAGTTCGCGCCGCTGGATAAGTTTACGAGTTTACGGGTGTGGGGTTCGTCCGCTTGCCGCTAGCGAGCTTCGTACGGAAAACGTGCTGCACACCTCAGGAAGTAGCGCTTTGTTGGACCACGCTTCCACCATCCCTGGAATGTGAGCTTATTTCACTTCCCATGGCCACGCTCCTGCGTTGCATGTTACCCGTTGCGATTATTCTTCGAGCGAGCAGCATAAGTGGTTCCGGTACAAACGCTCCAGGGTAAGTGGCTTTTTAAAGTGTGCCACATGCAATGCAAGGTCGGATCGTCTCATTGGAGCATTTTTCTGGTAGCATTTCGGAAGCAGAGGTACACTGCTGCTAAACTGCACAAACGGCTCTGCTCGTGTGGAACTATGCCTTCAGGTGCATCCTACGGTCCAGGTGCACACGGTGGCCACGAAAGATGAGCCGGCATGGCGTGGCTACAATCCAAAACTACTAGCTGCATCATACCGCTCGGCGTAAGTCACGCAAAGTCCTCGCGGATGAGGAGAACAGTCTCGACCCAACTCCACCTGCCCCAGGGACACTTCAAAATGTTTTTCATGGTACAAATGTGTTTCCTTCTTTCGGCACGTCCGACTACACCCTACAGCAAGTGTGCGGCAATGCGTATTCAAAGTGCAACACACGGTGCGGCTTTTCCTTTACCTTCGCCTTGTTCCTACTGTTTTGGATAAAAAACTATCACACACAATCATAGACAGTTAAACTTTCGGAATATGAGGCACTCTCGAAACACTACCCTTCTCGGAACAGTATTGCCACGAGCCCTGTCGTTCGCATCGCTTTGCCCTGCGGTTGTGGTAGGAAAATTCGTTAAACCGTATAGCTTACCCGAGCACGGGATCAAACTCGCTCCACGGTAAATGAAGTTACCCAAAACGATTTCAACATGATCTGGAACACACACTCACAAACCCATCAGAAAAGCTGGTAGGTTTATTAAGCATACAAGCAAGAACTGGATATGATCTAACGTCTGGATAAAATGTTTCTAACGTCTTTGACGTTCCTTCAGATATGCTGCCAGCCCTGTCTTAATGCATGCCGTCACGTCCACAAGCCCTCACTGACATGTAGCTCAACATCAAAGCCACACGCGAGCGAGTCTCTTCCAATGCCAACGGGCGGAGTATGTGCATGCAGGAAGCAGGTTTTCACAAATATTGACACACAGTACCTACCACTTCGAACGCAGCAAATGCTTCATAGAAGGTAAGCCGAATGAAACGTTTTGAAAGATTAATTTTCTTCCATGTCATTCCAAGTGCTCACATGCTGGAATGTTAATAATGAGTGTAGGGGATGTCCATTTCAGAAAACAACAAGTGCAGTAAAATGAAGCTGTAGATATATTTTCCAGCTTTGCACTATTTTAATTCGCATTGCAATGTAACAAGCACAATAAGTGACACGAGGTTTTATTAACCTTAGTGGCTTACAATCCTTTAAAAACTCAAAAAGATTCGTTCATTTTATTCTTTATAAACACAAAATCGTCTTTTAAAACAAGTTAACATGCAGGTTTGAGATATTTTAACAAACAGATTATACATGATCAAGCCCGCTAATCACATCGCTTGGCTGAAATTCGTTAATCGACGAAGAAATAATAGTAATACCAGCTGTACCTATCATGTTTCATTCGCACCATGAAACAATCCATTAAAGGCATCAATTTTTGTCTGAACCATGCCGATCAGAAAACTGCACACAATCGTCCTCGTCAAGTGACCTGTGCATCAAGAAACTTGTATCCAGCATGCCATTTGATGCATCCTTGCAGCGTCACATAACACTACGAAACGTTCGGTTCAATCTTGCATGTGCTCTCGTTCACGTATAGATATTTGAAACATTTTCCTCGTGCTACCAAAGCAATTGAACGTTTGCCTGCAAATACTCGGATATTCTATGCATAAATAATGACAATAATAATAAAATGCACCATTTGATTTAGCATGCGTAAAGCATCGGTTTACCGCTTCGTGCGAAGCTTCCGGGCCGGTAAAACGCATGAAACCTTCATTCGGGACGGATGAGCGGTCTCGCTGCAGGCTAGCAAGAGCGAATCATGCTACAAACGATCAGACCCAAAGCATTATATGCACATTTGTAGTGAATCGGTTCAAAAAGCATGCTCTCTTAACATATCGAACCGTATTTGATATCGGACAGTTGAGCAATAGCACGAGCATCCGTAGCCTCAATGAGGGTCCAAAACATGTCACAAGCGATTCGCATTCAGCGTACAGTTCGAATGATGCACAACTTTCCAAGCAAGAACATCCACAATACCTTTCTACGTTCGGTGCTCAACATAGCTTAACATTCTTCTACTCAAATCGAAATCCCAAAGCAATGCAGAATAATTCAACCCCTTTTGTTTTGCAGCCAACGTGTTTAGTTCTGTACAATTTGCGCTCCCTTTAGTACGATTCACACCAGCGTTTCTTCAAATCAGCGTTCGATTGCGTGCCATTACACCGCCATGAATCACGCCCCAAAATACCATCACTAAAACCCATAATTAGACTGTATTTTGCGGTTTCAAATTAAATCACAGCGCAATTCATTTCCGTGCAGCCGTGCCGATTCACCGTAAACTGAATTATTTCGCTTCAATTTGGTGTCTGTTTGATCGTTGCCGGACACGGCGCAGGATGCACTCCGCTCCGTTCGCAACTACACCGGCCCCCAGTGCATTGGAGTGCAACGTAAAATAATTATGGTATTATATATTAAGCTGTTGCCGTGACCAGGATACTGCTGTTCTGCCACAGTCTGCAAATCGATGGAGATTGTAAAAATATATCCGCCACCCTTTCCAAACTAAAATACGCACCGCCAGTAGATATTACATCCAATTTGTTCAATTAAGCCAACACAGACCGGGCGTACGAAAAGCACAACACACACACTCACGCACACTCACACATGCCTTCGAACATTCGCAGAGTGCAAAGAAGCGAAAGCGTTAGCATTCGGTAGTTGGTACCATTCGAAATCGAATTCGATTCCTCCGCACCGTGTGCGCCATGTTTTTCCAACATGCAAAACGATGAAATGTTTTTGCTTAAATTAATTAAGTCAAAATAATGATGTCGCGCTTGAAAATGCCACGCCGTGCCATTTTATATGTCTGTGGAAGTGTTAGCAGAGTGCTAACGGGGGAATGGGTGCAACGTTTTTCCTGAGTTGCGAAATATTTGCCACCGTGCTTTGTGCTACTTTCACCATAGTCGATGCATGCCTCCAAAACCAACAAATTTTGCACCCGCAAAGGCAACGGTGGCAGTTTATGGAACGCGTTTTAGTGTTTACCCCTAAACCTTTAGGTTGACACCCCGTTTCCCTGTACTGTCCCCCATTTACCCCGTTGCTTGTGATAGGATCTTCAATACTACCGCGATAAGCGACCGTCGGGCCTGGCCGACCTGATGGTGCTAAGCGAATCAGCCGCTTTCGGCAAGCGTGTTCTACGTTTTCTCGTCTTTCTTTCGCTTGCTTTGCCGCCCTTCGAGTCGGCCTTCGATTTCGAGCGCTTGCATCACTAGCGAAGGAATGGATCTGTCGTTTGTCGTGGCACATTTCGCAGAAATGCCGGAAAACTTGCAACCCAAAAGTTGTTCATTACCGAATTTGCAACCCAGCAAAGAGACGGCACAGGGCTGAGAAGCAGAGAAAACGGTTCTGGTGAATTGGTGCTCGTGTAGCGTAAAATTCCTGCCCGAGCTCATCAGTACTCTAGGGCTGAAGGATTGCAGAGCTGGTTCATTTTCAACCGCCCCGTGATACGCTCACGCTCCTAGATAAAGATATAAATTAAGTAAATGCATATTTATGCATGGTTCTCTTCCTCCACTGATTTTTGCCTGCAGTGACTTATGCTCGCAATGCAAAATGCATCAACACTCTGTTTTCCCTCCCGTTCATTCCAAACATCGGCCGTAGTAGATCGGTGTCGCGCAAAAGTTTCGGTGCAAATTTATGCAGATTGCTACAAACGATTTTCTTCATCCAACCGCATGCGCTTGATTGCGGTCCTATTGTGGGTTGGGAGCAACATTTCGGTGGTTACTGGTTATGATTGGAAACGTTTGTACGCACTACATCAGTACAATGATTCATATGGAGGGGTTTAGGAAACGCATCAATCGATCGCATTATCACGCAGATTTACGGTAACTAGTTAACGATCCCTGCGTGGGTTAAATAACAATCCGAGTGGCTCGTTAACTTTTTCTCACTTTTGTTTCGCTATAGGAACAGACTTATTTTATAAAATGTCAAACAAAACGCTCGTTTTAAGGTAGCTTCCATGAAAAGTGCACCCATATCAATGCACCATACAACATTATAAGCGCCTAAATGTAGACAACACACACTCAACGTCTCTTACTTTCCTTTAACTAAAATATTAAACCAATTTTCACAGCCCTCTCGGTTGTTCAGCGCAAAAGAGCACCTAAAAGAATAGAACAATAAATCTAAACGTTACGATACGTTCCATCGGCAGCAGCAAAAACATAATTAAGTAAATATTGCACGGTCACAAATCAACTGTTGAGTATCATAATTCTACACCGTTCAGCGCTACCGTTCATGCACCGTTAACCAAGGGGGCGAAAGTACTTACCACCCGGTCCGTGCATTGTACCTTTCATACCATCTCCCAAAACCCATAAATACTCCATCAACGATCGCAATCGTCATCAATAAACTGTCAACATAAATTACCGTCCGACCAAGGCCACTGTGGACTGACATCGTCGACGTCGTCTGCGACGTATTCGTCGTCATCAGCAGACGAAACCATCGGTCGGGCGATTATCATTCCGAATCGATGCCATTCCAGGTATAATGACATTCCCTTGGTGGATATGCCTCTCCAAGCTTTACACTCTACTCTTAGTCTTTTCTCTCCCCTCCCCCTCTACATCCGAACAGAATCGTCGATGTGCTCAAAGAAAAGGATATAATGATGAAATTCCTGGCATTCAGCATCGCACACTGCTTTTATCTCTGCCCCTTTGGTTTCCCCTTGTCGTAAAATGCACGGATCGCACCGGAGTTCCACGGATACCATAGGCAGCGTCGTTTGAATTTCTCCCTTTCAGTCGGGCAACCACGAAACGTTTGGAGGCATTGCGCGCTACGAGAGCTTTCAGCAAACAGAAGGAAATTCCCACCGATGAAACTCTCAGACCAGAGTTGCTGGAGTGAAATTCTCAAACACACACACACACGTAGGGGCGAGAGCACGCTTCCTGTTGCATGCTACTAAATCTTTACAACCGTTTCACAACGCTTCATATTCTTAACCTCTTCACTGTTGCTTAACTGCACTGTTAGATGCTCCTGTTCGTCATGCTGCTGCTGCTGCTGTACCTTTGCAAATTTCCAATCTGACCAACCGGGCTCAGTTGCCGGAGGTTGCCAACACCGGAAAGCTGGACATCGTCATCCGGTGTGTATTTTCCCACCGGGTTCTTATCGAATTGATCGGTTCCAGGATGGGTCTTGTAATCTGTATGCTTCTGCTCATCGAACAAACGACGCTACACTCCACCCGTTGGCGATGACACAGTATCGTCCGTGTGGAGCCAGTTTTACAGCATATCCTACGATGTGTACACAGACCGCAAGACAGTTGTAATTGAAATTGTAAGTCACGCAAACTCGGTCGCATTACGGCCATCCGGAGTGCTAAATTAAAACCAGTTTGCCAACCAATGCAAACAGGATGGATCCGGTTCTGTTTGGATCCGTAGGGCTGCAGAGATCTTTTGTGTGCTTAAGTGTCGGTCAGCCGCACTGTCTGTTGTCGGATTGGAAAGGGAGGTGGAATGGAGGTCGCTAATAAAAAAAACGCACCAGATGATTATTTAAACGAGGTTACGATGTACTTTTTTAATTTTTGCTTTATTGGGAATTATGCAATCCGTGTATCAAAACTTGCTTTTTGGAATATCACAAATTGTAATACCCTTAATTGCAGACCTTAAGAGACGCATGCATTTTTCATTTCTAACAGTAAAAATAGGAATGCTTTTTAGTACATTTCTAAACTCTAAAGGCGCAAAGTAGCATTCAAGTAAATGGTGTCATTTTCAACTCACTTCGCGCTACCATGCAACCATTTCCGATGCGCATCGATGAGCACTAGAAATCTGCCGCACTAATGCTGCCCAAAGCCGGTACAATTCTCCTGCGAATGGTGAATTGTTCGCATTCTTATCATTAATTTGCCACGCCACGGGACATCAGTGGCTCAATTCCCTCAAGATTCAACCGACTCGGACAGATGCTAGCCAATAAGAACCCCGGCTATAGAAGTACGTTCGGCTATACTTTAACCACCGCACACTGACTGGTCCCGGGTGGTATTCTTCGAGCCGAGCGAGCACAACCAGCAGTGGGCAGCAAAAGTCGCATCATTATTAATGTCAATATCTGACAATTGCATGCCTATCGCTTAATTCTATTCTTCCGTGCCTGTTTCTGCACTCGCCCTGGGTGGTTTCGTACGCTCTTATCCTATCTTCCACCTTCATCACACCTTTCTCGGCAGCAGGGAAGGCAGCAAATTTCTTTGCTTCGTTCACAGTGCCGCAATTTCAATTTTCATCCTTCAGTCGGTGTGCCATTCGTTCGCATACTTGCCATTATCAGCCTTCTTTTCCACTTCGTGAATGCTGTGAGCCTTTCTCGTTTTCTCTCTCCATCTCTCTCTCTCTCTCGCGCGCTCTTTCTCTCTTTTTTCATAATCATCTGGGAAATAGAGGAGATGTGGACATGAATTTCAAACTCCGTGATGATCATTCTCGGGTCGATTCGATTGCCGGAACAGCAATATAAAGAAGCACAAAACATCCGGCAGCCAACTGGGCCTGGGAGACTCCCCGAAGACAATCACGTCGTTTTGTCCATCTTCCAGTGTTTTCCTTTCTTTCAAAATTCCCTTTTTCCGTACTGCATCATATATATTGCTGATCCAAGCAAATTCACATTCTTTTTTAGGAAAATTATCGTTTGAGGAATGACAACCGGATCCAGTTCAATTATTACCGCCAGGAGCTTCCGTCAGCTAGTGAAACGTTATGAGATCATTGTTGCTTCTTTTACAAAAAGTCGTTAAAACTCATTCGAACAAATAATTTTCCAATCCTTTAGAAAGTCGTTTAGCTTTCGAAATCGAAGTGCAATTGCAATGCTGTCCGTCTTTCCAAGACACTGAATGGACTTTAAAATACATAAAAAACTAATCATCCTGTTAGTTGCCGGGTGACCTATCCTATTACATTTCGCTCGCTTCCGCATAGTCGTAGATCACTCACTCGTAAAGAGCGCACTTGTGTCGCACTAGGTACGAACGTTGTAAAAGGGATTGAGAATTGATTTTCAATAATAAATGAATATCTCGCCAGCCACACTACCCAAGTCATGCCTGCGATTCTTTTATAAACGGTTACATCGACCGATTCGAACGTTCACTCATACGTAGGGGGAAAGTTTACGACATTGAATTGAGTCGTGTTACGTTTTCACCTGCACCTAGTCTTTCATCTTATGATTTTCAATAAATTGCTTTCAATCAGTCAACACCGCGATGGCAGTTTACGTCAATGGCAATCGAACTCTGCTGTCGATGGTACTCTTTTGCGTGCTATCAAATCAATTCCACGTCTCTAGTACTTTGACGGAGTTGGCAACCTACCATCGAGGTTCGCTTTACGGCTGAACCACTTGTTGCCTTTGATCGGGTACGCCTGCTACATTTAGATGGCTCGCTAACTGGCAAACATACTCACCCAGAAACGGGTCAGAGATGTGTTTACGACAATTTATTTAATCACATTTCCGACATTGTGTTTACTTTCTTTTGATGTTTTGATGTTTTTAGTAATAAAAATTGTTGTTGTGCTTTTTTATTGCAAGTGAATTAAAAATTTATCAACTAATATGGTTAAAAAAAAATCATCTCACCAAAGGCAACTGTCAACTATCAACTGAGTGCAAATGGTAAAGAAGCATGTCCATTATTCTCCAATACGTTCCATTAGCCAGTGGATTTCTTCTCCCAAATCGAACGGTATTCGATAGGTATCAGATGCTGTCAGCACTATCGTGCCACAAGATGTCCCTTTCAGAAGGATCTAGATTACGTATAATAATAAACTTCAAATCGCTTGTCAGTACATTCGAACCAGCTACTGGGCAACCAGTATATGACGACATGTGTATGGCCGTAAACTTCATTGTTACACAGCTTCGTGCAATTCGTGTGTAGGTACTTGTACGTATCATAACGATGGAACAGCAAAGAAAATGAAACCATACAAAACTGCACCACACTGTGCAGAAGGTTGAGATTCAATCATTCCTTCATGGCGGAGACTTTCACTGTATTGAAACAACGGAATAACACTGCGTTCGTTTCCCAAACTAGCTTAAGATAAGTTGAATACCATCGCCCAAAGCTTCATCCATGCGTCCATCCAAACCGTCATCAACTCGAGGAACAAGTTGGACATTCTTTTATTCTTCATCCAACTCTCCACCGGTAAGTATATCCCAGTATCTCTTCCAGAACGCTCGAACGCAGTGTCTGTCCTACTCCTATCCCACCAGACACGTCACAATCGATCGTTTTGCGGGGCGAAACTTTTACCCATTCTAGTGACAAGACAAACAGAGCAAACCGAATCGGACGACGACACTCATAATGCTGAAAATATGATAATATTTCCTTTGCTGGCTGCTAGTACCGCGGCACCTGCTCCCAGTCACGTCACCCTTGGAGAGAAAAATAAATACTGGGTTGGGAAAAAGTGGTATAAAAATGTCCTACTAGCGCCATAGAAAAAGTTATGATAACTTTACCATCCCGGCATCCCCAAAAACCGAGGCCCCGAGCGCGTGCAATGCCCTGGAGAAAATACCGAAAGAATGAAAATGAGATGATGATGATGATGAAGCATTCAATAGCACCAAGCCATGTACAATAATAGTGTGCTGAAGGAGTAGCAAAAAACATACACACCCACACACAGATGAACCTCCAAACACCTACCCGCCACTGTTCGCAGAAACTGATCAGCTTCTTCGCACGAAACAAAACAAGAAAGTGCTACGCATGACAAAATAAATAACGAACTTCGAACATTGGACAAACGTGCACACGAAACACGCCGAGAAGTGTCTGTAGTGTGGGAAAAATACGGCATCTCACGCTTGTCATGGACATCCTCCAAAGCATTTCCCCCATAGCAATCCTTAGCTTTCCAGCATCCATGCGGTTCTTGCGCGTTAGATCCCGTCCGGTAGAGCGCTGGGAAACAGGCGTTAAGGGTATGACTGGATCGCGTTAGACGAACAACTAACTAAAACCTTCACCAACCAACGCACCCCCCCCACCTCCCCCAATTTCGAAGGAACTGGAGATTGTCAAGTATTTGCGAAAATGTATTATTATTCGGTATATTGATCACATTTTGAATATAAATGATGTCACAGCGTGTCAGTGTGGTGCACCTCAGCCGAACGAAATGCGAGCTCTCGAGCAATTGTGAATAAATTGCCACACGGAACATCGCGTCACGGGCGACAGCGAGACGCCAGCGTCGTTGTCTGCTTGAAAGATGCGATCCGAGCATGGAACCACCGTTAAGCAGTGGTAAATAATGTATATTAAGCGGCAAATCAGCGGAAAGCTTACAAAATAAAAACCAGCCACCGTTTTATTACGCCGGAGGAAGAATACGCGCTTCGCCGGGCTGCCGACAGCCACATCCCGAAAGCACAGATTCGGTGGTGTAAATTAGTTCTAAAGTGAGCTAACATCTCTCAACGGTGTGATCCGGGCACGGCCCCATATTCCTGGGACCGAATCTAAGCGAGTCAATAATACGGCCAAAGGTGCGAAGAGGCAAGAAACGCCCTTCGCCCTGTTAATGGAGAAAAAACCTAAGCTTTTTTTATCATCTTCAGCCTCGCGGCGCTGTTAGTCAATCTATCGCATCGAATCCATTCCACAAGCATCTTCCGCCTTGCTGCGGCCACCGTCGGGAACCATCATCTCGAGGGCCATTTTCTATAGAACGCTGATTGGAGAGGATCTATTCAGAGCTACTTTCACTGTACTTACTTACTTCCTGCTTCTTTATTCTATCCAGTGTTGCCTTTTTTACATTCTTTTTTGCTCTCCGTGCGTCATACTGAACGCTTGCTCCTTACGATTGCCATTACACTTCTTCTTTTATATATTCTTTTCCCCATCCCTTCTTTCCTTCTGTATGATTCTTTCCTTTGGATTCTTCTACTACTCATCTCACCACGTTTTTTTTTTCATATTCCACCAAATGATCTCCCGTGATGCGTTTCTTGCCCGGGGACATAAATCGCTTTCGCGCTGCCACATTATCCAAAAGTTCGAAAGAAAAGCTATTTTTCTTTCTGCCTGCAGCTTCTTCTCCTCCCCCTCTAAGCCAATGTGTGTGTGTGTGTACTTCTTTCGCCTCGTAACCTCTCGTAGGGTTGTGCGTTTCTTTTCTTTTTATTTTGAGTGTGCTCCCCATGAAACGGTAGCTCAATTTTTATCATCACACACATGCACAAACACACACCCATACGTCACATGCTGTTCAATTTTAATCCCAAATATATTGGAAAAACCTCAATACCATCTTTTGCCGGTAGCTTTCGTTGTCGATCGCAATCGAAACACGAACATCATGACGCTCACGCTGCTCTACCTCGCTATCGATCGTGCGGTACGCCACTGTATAGAATCGACTTCCGGTGTTTAGACAGCCACACTTGCCCTCTTGCCATTCTACCACTTGGCGATTATGTAATTTCTTCGTTTCCGATTCCCACTATCATACAAAATCATAAATTCTTTTAAAGTGTGCTCTATTTTTTCCTTAAACTAGGAGAACTTGGAGTACCGTGTGTAGTAAATATTATCTTCCAGTAACGAATTCTCACAATAAAAACACATTCTTTGACTCCTTCATTCCTTCCCTTTTACTCCATCATCTATCACGGAAAGCTCTACATATTGATACTGTAATCATACGCTCCCTTCATATTATCTTCCTACCAGCATGATGTCAACCATACTCACCAGTATTCTCTCTCTCTCTCTCTCTGTCTCTCTCTCTCTCTCTCTCTCTTTCCAGGACTCCCTTTCTTTCTCTCTCTTCATCTCTTCTTCAGCATTCAGGAAAACCACTCATGCCCCCCAAAGGGTGAAACATGGCCATCTTCCATTCGATCTATTGACTGTCCACACTTGATCGAAATTTCCCCATTATTATGTACATAAATACATACGGAAGCACGGAACAGATACTACTCACAATGCACGGCATTGTGTCAGCTGGTGCCATTCAAGGGTGACGTCCTAGCCACCCTTCCCACCGCCCCCTCCCACTACTCCTTCCCTTACTCAAGACGTCTTTTTGTCAGTTGTATCGAGGAGTTAGTTTTTGGCTCATTTTCCGTTCACCGCGAACAGACAATCGGTGACTTATATGTTTACGGTTGATTTAGAAACTGATTTGCCCTACCATGTGTGCCAGCGGGATAGCGAGCGAGTAATCGAACGACCCTACTCCCACCAACTTTGGTTCTTCTGGCGTAAGCATCAGCTGTCGTGTGTGAGGTGATTTATGTTTATACTGAGGCCACAAGTCTACGAGTAAAATAATAGATAGATCTTTTGCAAAGCAGCTTACCATAACAAGGGCGCAAACAAACGCAAGCAACACTTATTAGCGATACTGCCGAAGCGATGTTTAACCCTAGCTGTGCCATAAATCAGCAAACTCTGCTCAAACAGGGGCCAATTCTTTTAATGTTTCTACGATGCGAAAACCAAACATTATGCATATTCAGCGAAAATAACCTAGGCACATTTTTTCAACATCGAACTGTTTCTGTTTTATAAAGACTTCAAATATTTGTATATTAGGCATTTAAGTTATTTCACTTGAGCTTTTGCCAGCCGTGGAAGGTCTAATCCGATCCAGTCCTTTTTCGTGTGTTCAGTTCGGGAGTCAAAATAACTTTGTTCATAGCCATCCAGTTGATGGGCACCTTATCCTGAGTGTTCTCGGACATCGCAGGTCGAATATGATTCAGTCCATTCAATGTAGTTCAGTTATTATTGCAAGGGTCTCTATTTTGGCGCATCTTGGAAATCACTTTACATTCTTGCCGCTGGTAGCAATGTTGCTATGACCTTTCAGCAGCTCTCTGGCTAAGTTCTATGTTTGCATCAGTACCTCATGTTTGCAAAGACTTTCTGTCTGCAGCAACAGCTGTGCCGACAACCATACACATCACGCTCATTCATTCTTTCATGCATTCATATTTACAAGCCGTTCAACGCAATCAACAAAGCGATTAACAACATGTATTAACAAAAAACAAACAAATAAGAGTAGTACAAGATATTTGGTACAATATCTACTGACACCGTTAATTTCGTTTTTCTTTATTTAAAAGTTCATCTTTATTCAATCCAATGGATTTCTTTTATTTCTTTATTCACAGTGTAACAAGGCAGCTTTAACCTATTTTAAAGTGATACACATCATCGTATAAAGCCTCCAACAAAATATCTTATCTATCTGACATGTACTTACCCACAAACTGTGCTACCGTACCATCGGACATCCAGCCAGAGGGGTCCTTTTCTTTAATAATAAATGAATTATAAGCTACTTCAATCAGCACTTAATTAAATGTTCGCTTCACCGCTGACCACTTTTGCGCTTTAAAATTGAAAGAGCACAGCTCGCATCGGTGCACGATAAACAGGGTCAGCTGAAACAGTGACAGCATAAAAAACATGCAAGTGGACTGCAAACAAAATGCTAAGCCGAACTGGTAAGGAAGGGGACTGGCACGAAGGCATTCCTAATGAGCGACAGAACGAAAATTAGCAGACAGGATAGCACAGAACACAAAGGGATGAAAGATGTGCTTAATATTTAAAAACAGTATTTTGGTTCTAGTTGTTGAATAATTTAAATTATGCGTCAAACAAAATGCTTCATCAACATTTTTTTAAAGCAATCTAAATCGAAAACTATGGCCTTCACTTCAAATATCATTAAAACGTTTTAAAACTAAACGCGTTTTGCCGTGCTTTAATCCATTATAAAAGCAAAGAAACATACCTTTTTGCATAGTTTTTGGCGGTTCGCACTCAATGCTGTCGTGCATCAATAATTAAACAAACAATTTTAACCAAATTTCCCGTTGAAGCACTCTCGCTATGCGGCATACGTGGCAAAAAAATAGCTTCAGGATACGGCACACAGTGGTAAAAAGAAATGTTTTAGTATTGAAACAAAACCGCAACTAACGGGGAACCTACGTGAAACACATCCCTAACAGCGAGCTGGAGTATCGGTTTAGCTGTTCTTTCGTTACTCACCATTTATCCTTTCATTCGATATTCATACCATGTCCTACCCACCAACATAAATACACAGATACACCCGCACAAACCAGCATGCGTAGCTCGGACAGACATTTCTTCCCACACCGTGCCCTCGAGCGTTCTGCCGCTTGATCAAAAGTCTACCAAGTACGCCACCGACACTGGACAGCCACTGATGAAACTGATGAAAGTTCTCGTGAAACCGGAGTAGCAGAAAATAAAAAATAAAACGCGCAAGAACACAAAACAACCAACAACACAAACGATTCGTGTGGTTTTTCCACATCAACACCCACACACAAACAACCGTTTGCAATACACTTCGGTAACTCTCCGGTGCGATTCCCAGCCTACGGCGGTCCGAATGTGAAAAGCTTTTGCCAGAGTACGCGCGAACGAACAAAACTGACCACCGGCAGTGTTTGTCAGTGGAGTACAGACCGGTGCAGCGATAGCGAGCCACACGCATACACTCGGAGCTTGTTAAAAGCCTTCGAGGAAAATCAAACTGGTATACTGACTAGGTTGACAAAGCGCATCACTGACGAGTTCTAGACCCCTCCCCCACTCAAGCTTTTCCGTCATATGTGCGCATTTTGTCTTGGGATTGGAAAGAAGTCCATTGGCTCGGCCTTCACAATAACAAGCCATGATTGATGTTTGACAAAAACATTAACAAGCGAAACTAGAGGGGCGAGCAAACCTATTCGATGGTACATCCAAACAACATACACCTGTTCACTGCACATAATGCGGCATTAACGTGGCGTTCGGGAGGAATATAAAAGGGTTTTTTTTATAGTAAGTTCCAATACTGAAGGAAGCAGCTTGGGGAATACTGTTCAATGGCCACATGAATTGATGAAGCTAAAAGCATCAGCTCAGCATTTGTAAGACACGGGACCGGTACGCAACCAAACGACCCGTACCCTACAGTTTGCAGTGAAAGCATCGATATTTATGCGAAAACATCTAAATCAGAATTCGAAGCCAATCGGGGGCAGTAACCGCCAATATTTATGAGCCGGTAATAGTACGCTTTGTTCACGACCATCTTGTAAAGTAGCATCAGGGTTGGCTCAGTTATGTATCCTTTTTACCTATTTGTCCATTGATCTCGCACACACACACACGAACTCTGCTAAAGCAAAAGCTTTTCTTCGCTCCAAAGTAGGTGTGTGCTGTCGTTCGTCTGGGTTTGTATCTCCCCGGGGACAAGTTTTTCAACGCTCGGCGACCGGTTGCAATGATGTCGACAATGTGCGTATGTCGCTACGCTAGCTTCTTGTCCCTTTCTCGCCATTAGGGTCGGTTAATGGTTTCCGGGGAAAAAACAGCCCAAAAAGAGCTTTGTACCATTGCGTGGCAAATTCTCGCTCGTACCCGGTACCCGGCGTCCATTACTGGTGCCATTAAATTGAATCAACCCCTGGTGGTACACTGGGATGAAGACAACCAGGCGTGCCAATAGTGTTCGAAAGCAGATCGGATCATAGGCTTCGGACCAGTTTCGGGGAAGTAAAATCTGTTGGGGAGTTATAAGCTAGTGAGAGTGGTGATTCAATGAACTTATTTTAAAACATTAAAATTTTAAGAGATTATCATTGTATTTTATTTGTTTCATTCTTAAGCTTCTTCTGATGGTTGTATAAACTCAATTTTTTATTTATTTTGCGTGTGAAATGGAAAGCTTTCTTTCAGGCTCAAATCACTCAAGAGTTCCGCTCAAATATTTGAACAAAATAAACTCTTGTAGGGAACACCGAAACACTAGGGCTAACCTTTTCCAATGTTGATTTTAAAAACACATCGCAGCTACGAAATGTTTCATCATCGTATCACATAATTGTCAACTGTCGACAGTGAAGCTTCCTTTACAAATACCTTTCAATACATCATCAACACCTTCCGCTTAATCGGAGCCCAGTAATACATCTATGCTCACCCGAACACCCGCTATACCAATAAAGCAGAACCATGTCTGTCCGTCACACACGCTTTCCACCAAAGTTGATGGGTTCCGGGTTAGCCGCATAAATACTTCAAGATTTTCCAACCCATTAGAAAAGCCAGCTTCAGTGCTGCTCACCACATTACCTAGTATCACCACAAGGGAACCAAAAGTGGTAAAGTACCAGAGACAGAAGACGTGCGAAACGTGGTGAAGGGAAGAAATGAGAAAAACCAAAATCGGTTGCAGGCTCCAGCTAGACGCTTCGTGCCAGGATTAGAGTACCACGAACAAAGAGAATCCTGGGCGAATGCAATGCCAGCAGCGCAAGCAACAAATCGAGCAGCTAAGACAGCGAAACAGTACGACCAGAGGAGATTAGCACGCAGGGAAAGGGATGAAGAGCTACAACAAAAACCAGATGAAGTGGTAGTTAATGAGGCAAGTAACAATGCATTCATTATTTTCCCTACACATCCCTACTTCGGTCCGCTCTGGTACTAGTTTAATGCGCTGGCGTTCCTTTCCTTATGAGCTTTTTTCCCTTCACTTCGGAACATGTGGGGAAATCTCCCCAACCGTACGGAAGAAAGTCCTTCCGAGAGCATTGCCTGCTGCTGCTGGCTGCCGGCTGTGGTTTTGTGTTTCTTTGCTACTTAAGCAGGACTTATTCCCCCGGTAATGGTTCCTATCGTGTGAGTGTGTGGGTTCTACTTCTGATACTGCTGCTGCTGCTAGAGTTGTTTGCATTCCTTCTAAACCAACTCAAGCTAGCCACCCGAAGAAAAGCAAACACCAGTCCCATTCCCCTTGCTCGATGGCTTTCTTTCATTTTTTCAACATGTCCTTTTGCATACTTTCTTGATTTCACAGCCCGAAGGGTTGTCTCCATTAGGTGAATCTTTCCCCTCCATTCATTCCCAACCTTGTTCCACAAACAACTAAATCTGGCAAAAAAGCAGCATCCTTTTGAAGCCGTTTGTCTACCCCGTGCGTTCGCTCAAAAAAGGGAGCTTTACGGTTACGAAAACATACCTCTTAGCCGGTCTTGGACATGGTTTTCCCTCAGCACTTGCGCACAGAGGTTTGCCAGATAGAAGCGACCGGATCAATGGTTGAACCTTGATCGACGAGCGTTTTAAAAGCGGCCGCTTCGTGTTGTGTTTGTGTTTTATCTTTTGTGCAGCCGGGTGGAAAATCAGGATTCATTATCGTTGCTCGACCAGGAACAGGATGGAAAACTAGTGGAAAATTTGCAATGATGCTTGGAGGGGCGGGTTTGCTTCAATTGAGCTGTAACGTTGTTACGTTAAAGCTCAACCAAGCAAACAGGGCTGTGCCCGTTTTCTGCTTCAGAAGGCTAATTAACATATTTGAACTGACGTAGCGCAAAGGTACGCGAATAGCTCAATGATAAGGCAGGCTTATTTTAAGAACGTATCCAATATGCAGCCATGTTGATGGCACCTGGCAAGCCAGCTGATGTGGAGGAAGGTAGTAAAGTAGTTCTAAAGATAAATTTAATTAATTTGACACGCTCAAACAGCATTCTAGCCGTGCTGGAGCATCATTCGATTAGTGTGGTAAACGTTCAGCTTTGTCATGCTGATTTCAATAACTAACTAGCTTGTTATTAGACACTTCGGACATTTTGATTTATTATGCAGCCAATTAGAAGAATATTTGGCTCGTCATATTAGTATAGCGCCTGAAAGTATGTACTGCTGAAACACTTATATCTTTGGTTTTATGTAAATTATATAAGGCTGATATCATGATTATGGCAAGCTTTTACCATACCATAAAACCATAATACCATAAAATTGTCTGGCGTAGCGAGCAAATATGTTTAACATAGTTTACCAAATTAAAGAACAATAGAGTATTGTTTCAATGCACAAGACTGAGAAAAACGATTTAAATCGTTTACATTCCTACTTCATGACTTGCATCATCGCAGTGACAACAGTTCAACAACAATTACAACCATCTGTTGTCTAGTAATTCGCAACGCACACAATCATCACAAGTCGTTAAACCCGCTTACACGGAAAGCCTGCTAGCGATGGCCAATGAGCACAATAAGCATTTTACTTTGAACAAACCCATCGTAACCATCTAGCAAGTATCATTCATTTATAAACAAACAAAACATGACAAATAAAGAAACTAACCAGCGTGTGGCGGTGCAGTAACCAGTAGCTCATGGAAAAAGAAACAAAACGCAGCCACAATCTTTGCCACAGTCATTGCCTTCTCCTGGACGCCCTGGGCTGGGGGACGGTGTTGTGCAGCAGAGCTGCAATGCATCAAAGCGATTGCATTTTAAAAGCGGTACGGCTGCTGTCAACACTTACTTTATCGCCGACAGCCACCCTTTTTCCCTCTGCGTGGACCTTACTGACGCAAGCTGGCTGTACGTGAAATGAAAAATATTTCTTTTTTTTTCTCCCTCCGCAATCTTAACCTACAACCCATTCGCAAGGGATAATGTAAAAGAACGTTGAAGGCAAAGCACAACAATCCCTGCAGCACGCACACACCTACACACACACACACACACACACACACACAATTCATGTTTTCGTTTTTGTTTTGTATTTGCGTTTCTGTTGTTCTTATATTTTCCCTTCTATTTACCACCGCCACTTTAAAACGGTTGAGTAAAAAGA
>KB676913.1:0-19428 GCA_000349165.1 Anopheles christyi | reverse complement strand
GTAGCGGGGGCGTTCTGCAGGACGACGACAATGTTGGTGGTGGTGACGGTGCGCACAAGCGCATCCATAAATGACACCGTGACCAACTGTCGTCCTTCACGTTTTTTTTCCTTCATCTTCCTTTTCCAACGATGGGTGGATGGATGGGGAGAAAATGGAATCATTTTATTTCGCATTTAAAATTGATTACATTCGCATTTTGGTTCGCGTCGGGCGGGTTTGGGACAACTCCCTCGTGTAATGGGACAGTGGAACTTCGAGGGGGAAACCATCGTGCTTTTTTTTTGTTGTTGGGTAGTTGAACTTTTTTTTCCCCCCTACTTCCATCTTTCAAGACGCTACGAGGGAGTATTTCAAGAAATGTTTGGTAGCCTGATAGTAAAAAAGGGAAGGAAGGCAGTGCCGGGCAGGAATACAAGAATGTTAATTTTCTTCGCGTAAAATTGGGGTGCCACGGTGTGTGTGTGTGTGTAGTGCTGGTGGCAATTCATTAAAATAAAAATGACTTCTCGGTTCGGTTAATATTCATCATTTGCGAAAACGATTTCCGTGCGCCACTTTTCCCCGTTATTTATGATCGTTTTTATTGCCTTCAGTGTGTTGCACCAGGTTTGGGTTTGATTTTCATATTTTTTGTTTAAATTGCTTACTCTGCACCTTACCTTACCTTAGTTTTTGATAAGAAAATAAGAACAGTTAAATAATGTTTATTTGTCTAATTCACTAAATGTTTCAAATACAAATTTGAAACTCCTGCACGTTGACAAACCGTTTTGTTCAGTTTTCTGCCAACTCATCCGTTGGGTGTTGGATGGGCGAAACAAATTTTCAATTTGCCAACATAAATTTGATAAAGTTGGCAAATACTCTAACGTTCCGTGGTACATTCCGTGTGCACACTGTCTCACCGCCGCAACGCAACACAACGAACACTCACACGCAAAAAAACACTCGTACGCATCGTTCGTCATCGAATAATGGTTTAGAAGAGGTTTTTGGTGAAATTTGAATAAATCACTTGCGTGACTCTCGCTCAACCTCGCTCGGGCAAGCGTGTCTGGGGAACTATATACTATCAACAAAAAAAGGCTTCAACAATGAAGGCAAAAAACAAAACCGGGCTAACAAGCACACCCAAAACCAATGCAAAAGGTCACATTTTGTTGTGTTGCGTTGTCTCGTTTCTGGGGAAGGTTTTTTTTTTGTATGCCCGACTTTCGGAAAATGGCAAATCACTCGGTAATTTAGTTATGAATGTAAATATGACGAACAAGCGACGGGATGCTGACGCAGCCACATGTGTGTATTTGCTTGTGTTCTGTGAGCACTTACACCCAAGGCCAGGCCACTTTTGTTGACGGATCTGATGTTACAACATAAGCGTTTTGCTGGTATATTTTTTTTCATTTTTCCCCCCCTTCATGTGTGAGTGGGCGCTTGCTCTCTTTTTAAGCGATACGTTGTTGCCTCATTTCATGGAAGAAACAATTCCACCGAAACGGAAGGGGTGGGGGGGGGCTGAGTGGAGGAAGGACGACTTTCATCGATTCAAGCCACAAATCAAATCAACCGCACGATGAATTCGCGGAACACAATACACTTTTTGTATTGATGGGAAAATGCTACGCAAAGTAATATAAAGCGAGTTTAGTTCCAAGAATTTGATGCTACTCCATGCTTTCTACTACAAGTTTTGGGTTTTAAAGTTTATGTATTAAAAACGTAATTTTTTAAGGTTTTTGGGCAACGAAACTAAACAAAAAAAGCCTATTAGATGGAGCATAAATAAGTACAGTTATTGTTCAGGAAAGCTCCGACAAATTCAGACAAATAAATCCATTTTTAGTGTACTAAAAACTCCTAGTTAGTTCGTAAACTAGGAAAATTATATTATGCCAACCAATTTAGATACTTTAATAATATTTATATTAAAATATGATTTTTCCCCAAAGCATCAAAGGCATGGAATAAATCATCCCTATAAAGATCTGCTCTAAAGCCCCTTGGCAATGATTTTTAGGACCAAATTTCGTAGCAACTGACACATGACGCAGTATCAATTTCATGGCTCAATTACTTTCCATTTCCTACGGATGATGTAGGAAAATGGGACAAAATCGATTAAATTTAGCTGAGGGACACTCAGCACAAAACATTTTTAATGTTGAACAAAATCTAAAACATTTTTGTGTTACAATTTCATTTAAAAGGGATTTTTTTATGTTTAGAAATAAACATCTACAATTATTTTAACAAAATATCAAATCAATAAAATAAGATGTGTCTTCCCAACAACATAACAGCATCTCAATGTCACGGACATGTAGTGCAAAACCGTCTGGATGGGTTGTATGATTTGTCTGGTTTAGAGAAAAATAAACCAACATAGCAAACCACACCCAGAGCCACACATGAATGAACGGCAACCATCTTCTTGTTGGCGCAGCAGTGGAAAGAACAAAACAACAACACCCCTTCTCACCCCGTCCAATGTCTGATGTTGGCTACCCTACATGGGCCAACATTGTTTGCGTTGACTGATAAGGTTTAATCATATGCGAACACAAAAAAGTACAGCAATTCGAGGAAAAGTGTTTGTGTGTGCGTGTGTGTGTGTATGTGCGGAACGGAGAGATTAAAAAAGATCGACTTCAGAGACCGCAAAACAGACAGTGTGCGCGCCGACAGATATGCGATGTATGTATGCATGTATGTGGATAGAGTTTGCAAAACAATGTTGGTGAAGTGAATGGAAAATAAAAAAAAAACAGAACGCGGTACAAAATAGGCAAAACTAACGATGGTAGAATGATGTTTTCCCTCCCGGTGAAGGAAGCGTGAGGTGTGAGTGATAACAACAGGCGAAGCAGCACGAAACTATGCGACAAAACTTCAAAACTCGTTACAACCAACAAGTTGTCCCTGAGCACAAGAAACTGTTGGAAAGGGGTTGGGGTGGGGAGGTGGGAAAGGATTTGTTCGTGGTATCGCGGGTGGAAAAACTTAAAAATCTCATCTCGTTTCCCACAACCCCATCCGTTTTGTTCATATTTCTTCCCTTCTTGTCCGCAAAACATTTCCTGCTTTTGCAAACGATAAGGATTGGTTTTGCACTTGTACCATCTTATCTAGTCCCTTTTTTGTTGTAGCCCTTGTTGCAATGGTAAACCTTCCTGTTGATGGTTTAGTTTCACGCTGCTTAAGAAGCAACACTCCCTGCTCGGGTGTAACGACCGCACAAATACATGCCCGAGCAGCAGTAATGGACCAAGAAAATAAGAAGAAAAACACTCTCACACCCAACTCCTGCGATACATGTACCGGATCGAGGCACAAGATCTCCACATCGGAAGTGTGGAAAAGTGTGTGTGAGTGTCAGCGCTTTCAACTTGGAAAAACGACGCAACAGCAACTGGGGAATGGGGGAAAACTTTCAACCAAGAGGACAAATTGGTGCGAAGCTTGGCCGGCCATTTTTTGCCCCATTGTTTATTCCATGCGTATTCCTGGTGTCGTCCACCACCTCCACCCTGTCCCTTCATCGGTACATTGAAAACCTATCTTTGTGGAAGAACTTTGCCATAGGAAGACAACCGCAATGCAAATTGAAGCGACACGCTCCCCCGGAACGGGTGGAGTGGCATCTTGGTTGTGGAGCAAAACCCACAAGAACAATTTTTGCACCAGCATTCTATCCCTCCCGCCCTGCACCAGCGGGGGGTTTGGGTCGCTTCGAACTCGTTCGGCTAGGTAAGAAAAGTTTGAAATATGACTTCGAGGAAATATGACGACTGTGCTGTCTAACAAGTTTTCTGAGCGAAGAATTTGCATACGCTGCTGGTGCGTTGAGGAGAAGTGGGGAGGGTTGAGGGGTGGATTTTTCCTTATCTTGTGGTTTTTCTGCCAGGAATACTGGGAATGCTTTTTAATCTATTGATTTTCCGGTTAGTTTGAAGCGCGAAGTTTTGTTGTGCATATGAGTTTGGTGAAGAACCGCGATTAAATTTTACAACAATTAATTACAGGTTGTTACTTTTATATCCTTTAAAATCATTCAGTGAATAATAAAAAAAAACGTACATGTTACCTCGATGCAGAAATTAGACGCCACAGTGACAGAAGTACCAAAACTACATACCTAAAAAGAGAAAAGAAAAAGAAGAGCATTATTTTCCACTCACAGCCAGCTGCGTTCTTAATTCGTTTTCTTTCATCCATTGTTGCTGTCAAATTGTTTTGAGGAATAACTAAGTGACGCGTATTCCCTCTCCGCCATGCACCACTGCTTCCAATTATTTCAATACATCTTCTTTAAATCAATCGTGCAAGTGAATGAGAATGTGAATTGTTTTTTTTTTGAGTATCGCACCTCGATTCGATTTAATCAGGACACGTGTCGGACCGTGTGCAGTGCTCGACAGCTCACCGGGAAGTCGTTCATCTCCTGGGATCCAATTAGCGAGGTTTAGATAAGGCCAGAGAAAAGGAGGCGTGTAATGAAAATAATAGTAGGCAGGATATGAAAGCAACTGACAAAAAAAAACACATACAATTTGTTTTTGAGAGTGAAGATATCTTAAAAATTAAGGAAGAATCTTTAGAAACTAGCAGTAGAACCGTATAAAATGAGGTGTAAAAGTCAAGCAAAGAGAGCTATTCTTCAAATAAATAATAAGAAAAGCATGTTTTTGAATTAGAGTCAATCGTAAAGCTCGAATTTTCAATTTTTTTTAATCATTGTTTTTTCAAGCCTAAATTACTTCCGTTCAAGAACACTTACACTTAACACTGTAAAATGGTGTTGAGATAAGCGGGCTCTTTCGTCGTTTTATCGAAACACTTGAATATCTGTACACAGTAAGCTACAGCTAGCCTATTTGCTTTGGTCAAATAGGAAGATGTTTTCTCACCAAACACAGTCTCACAGTATTTTGCAGATCACGCAAGATATCAACCCCTTATCAACGCCACCGGCCAAAATTTGAGCACCCAAATTGCACGTTATTCACAACCATTTTTCCTTCCAAGTATATAAAAGACCTTCCGTCACTGTGCTACTGGTCCAGTTCAGTTCCGTTGCGAAAATACGGAAAGTGAACGTTCAGGTGCAAGTTCTTGCAAAAAATTGCTGCAAACAAGTGCAAGCTAGTGCAACCGTTGTGTGGTTTTTCTAGTTTCTTCACAAAACTGTGTGCATTAATTTCCCTCGGCTCTGGAAAGTGTAACAATCTCATCCACCGTCAGCAATGAAGGCTGCCGTGGTAGCTGGATTACTGCTGATTAGCGTTGCTAGTATCAACGCCGCTACCGGTACGCAAAATTCAAATCAAAACGATCATAAACTAGACTTAGTGATGAATAGAGAAGAGGAGAAGAGTCGAGACTGTCACAAGCGTTCTGTCAATTCTGTCTTGTTTAAAAACAAAATTGAAATCGGTGCTCCTATCACGACATAAAGTGTGCATTCACGTGACTTGTTGGGGTTGTGTGTTGTAATTGACGTACGTTAGTACTTGATTCTTTTCTGTGGTGATTATTAAATGAGGAAAGTTTTTGCTTGGAACACAGTTCTTCTACTTCTCGATAATAACTCATGAAGTTTTGTTCGTGTCTCTGTTTTTTCCCTCACTTTTGTAGACCGCATCGTATGCTACTTCGGAAGCTGGGCTACCTATCGCATTGGCAATGGAAAGTATGACGTGGAAAGCATCAATCCAAACCTTTGTACCCACATCGTCTACACGTTCGTTGGGCTGGACACGAAGGGCAACGTGAAGATACTGGACAGCTGGCTGGACATAAGTCTCGGTGGATATTCGCGCTTCGTACAGCTGAAGCAGCGCAATCCAAATGTGAAGCTAATGCTCGCCATCGGTGGCTGGAACGAAGGTTCCGCTTCCTACTCCACGATGGCAAATTCTGATCTACTCCGTGCGGTCTTTGTCGAATCTGCCGTATCGTTCGTGAAACGGTACGGATTCGATGGATTCGACATTGACTGGGAGTATCCGACACTGCGCGGTGGTTCGGTAGACGATCGGGTTGGATTTATCAAGCTGCTGCGTGATCTTCGTGCTCGGTTCGATCGGGAGGGATTGCTGCTCTCGATTGCGACTGCTGCTACAGCAGACTATCTAGTATCGGCGTATGATGTGCCGGAGATCAACAAGTACGTACACTTTGTCAACTTGATGACGTACGATTTGCACGCATACTGGGACGCTCAGACTGGTGCAAATGCACCAATGTATCCGGAATCATGGGAGACTGGCTATACAACGAAAATGTTGAATGTGGTAAGTACTGTGTATTTGAGATCTTGACCCAAACTCTTCAAATGACGACGAGTTGTATTGCAGGACGCTTGTGTGAGGGCTTGGCTTGGTGCCGGTTTGGAATCTTCAAAGCTTGTTCTTGGCGTTCCCGTCTATGGTCACACCTTCAAGCTAGCCTTCACCACAGACACTCGCGTTGGTGCACCCACGGTTGGTCCGGGAGAGGCCGGACCGTACACACTTGAACCCGGAACCCTTTCGTATCTTGAAATTTGTGAAAAGCTCACTGCTGGTGGGTACACGAAAGCTTTCAGCAGTGTCCAGCAGGTCCCATATGCCTACCAAGGCAATCAGTGGATATCGTACGACGACACCAACTCGATCGCAATTAAGGTACAGTATGCCAAGCGAATGAACTTGGGTGGAATCATGGTCTGGTCAATCGAATCTGACGACGCAAGAGGAATTTGTGGTGAGGGACAGCACCCGATCACATCGGCAGTGTACAGGGAAGTATTTGGAACGGGAACTCCAGCACCTGGAACAACTACAACGGCAGCTACAACAACCACCACTAGCACTGCAAAACCCATCACGACCACAACAACACAGCGGCCGATTACAACCACCAGCACAACTACTTATAGAACTACCACCACAACTACCACGGCTAAACCGACGCAGAAGCTGGTCTGTCCTGCAAGTGGATTCTTGCGGGATCCTAACAACTGTGCCCAATTCTACCAGTGCTACCCGGGACTGTGAGTTATCTTGGCTTGAATGTCAGCTTGAACTTATTACTGACAGGTATGCTTTATCTTTTTTTTTCAGACCCATTCAAGAAAACTGGTTATTAAGGTGCCCATCAGGTCTATACTTTGACCCAACGTCTAGCGTTTGCACGTACATCTTCAATACGGACTGTAAACTTTAAGTTACCTACTGTGTACTTTTAAGCAATCTCTCGAAAACCTTTTTGTTAAATAAAATATTTTTCCTTCCTTGAAAACAATTTGGTGTTGGTTAATCTCACTTTAAGCCCTGGCCAGACATACACCTAACAGATGTGCTAACCACCACTAACTGATGAACCTTCGTTTCAGATAAGGTGTTTTGCTTCTTCGACAACAAGGCAACCTACCTGGTGGGCGATGGCAAGGTCACGATCGAAGACATCAATCCCAACCTCTGCACGCACATCGTCTACAGCTCGATCTCGCTTACGTCCACCGGCAAGATTCAGCTACTGGATAGCTACACCGACGTGACGAATGGGGGATTCGCACGCTTCCAAAGCGTTTGCCAGCGTGCACCCACCGTCAAGTGCATGATCGGGCTGAACAGTCTCCAGTCCGGCTCGAGACCATTCTCCAACATGATGAACAACACAGTGACGCGACAGGCGGCCGTAAACTCCATTATGAACTTTCTCATCCAACAGTACCAGTTCGATGGGCTTGATTTTTACTGGCAGTATCCCGTGCTGAAGGGCGGCAATCCCGAGGATCGCTATAACTTTGTCACCTTCATTTCGGAACTTTCCGCCAACCTGCACATGTACGGACTGCTGCTGACGCTGAGTGTGGCTCCGACGAGTGATTTCTTCATGGGCAGCTACGATGTGCCGAGTTTGGTACGGTACGTCGACTATTTTAACGTGATGGCATTTAACCTGCACCACTACTGGGATGGAAAGACGGGCCATCAATCGGCACTGTATGCTAGCGGGAAGGAAACATCACTGTACGAAGCAGCGCTTAACGTGGACGGTATCGTTACCGGTTGGATAGCGGAAGGTGCACCGGCTTCGAAGCTTATTCTTGGCATTACTCCCACGGCTAACATTATGAAGCTGTACGCATCAATCAATACGGGAGTGGGAGCGCGAACAGCTGGAAGAGGTGATATGGGACAGTACACAACGACTGAGGGCATCATGTCCTATCCGGAACTGTGCCTGGAGCGTGCAAAAAGTGGCTGGGAAACATTCCTAGACCGAACACAACAGTCGTACTACGCAACGAACAAGATCATGTGGGCTACGTTCGAGGACATACAGACGCTGCAGCTGAAGGGATCGTACATTATAACGCGTGGACTAGCGGGCATGGCAATGTACGATATGGAGAACGATGATGTGAAGAACCTGTGCGGGAAGGGGTTTTATCCTTTGCTTAAAGGTGTTAATATAGGTCTTGGCAGAAAGGTGGAGGAAGATGTTTCTTCAGGTACGACCACATTAAAGCCATCTACCACCACTACTAACGCACCGACTACAACAACAACAACAGCAACGATTACAACTACTACTACCAAAGCATCAACGACTTCTACTACTACTACAACGAAAGCACCAACGACCACCACTCCATCGCCAGTAGTGCTTCCAACGGTCTGTCCAAGAAACGGATACGTCAGAGATCCAAACAACTGTAGCGTCTACTATCGATGCATTCCGAATGGGTAAGAAGACGAAAAAAACTCTCTCTCTCTCTCTTTCTCATTCGTTGATCTCTTCTCTCATAATCATGATTTGCTTCTCTTTACAGATCATTCTTTACCAGCTGGAAGTACACCTGCCTGAACGGACTCTACTTCAACATTGTCACAAGCACCTGCGATTATCCGAGTCGTGTAGCGTGTTAAAATAAAGCGAGGTCAAACACAAGTGGCACTCTAGTGTGTGCCTGTAGTGATATCTTTATACTGGTGTTGGTAAAACGTTCCTTCAGAACTGTATATTTTATAAAGCGTAAAACTTCATACACTTTCTACCACACCGCAAATGCGATTACAGCGGTGTGCGGGTGTGAGTGAAGTAAAAACTAGCTAGCAAAACAAATTCATTTGCCATACCAATAGAACAAAAGTCATTTGTGTGTAAATGAGATGACTCGCAGAGTAGGGAATGGAAGGTGTTTTTCTTCCAGTGGGCAGGATGGGGACGGGATGCAGGGAAAAAAACCGAAGAAAGTCATGAAATTACCCTCGAGAAATGAGATTCCAAAGTCGATGTAACCGTACTGGAGGATGTCCAGACAGTGGGGCCTACAAATTGGAAATTTTTGCTTTAAAATTGTGTAAAGAGAATGATTTTTAGATATCTTTCAGACAAACCAAAGAGCAAATAAATGGAGCGTCTTTTTGTACAAGTTTAAAGCAGAGTTTAGTTGCTTCAGTTGCAAAACGGTTGTGAAACAAGACAAGACCGATAAATCTTATTACCTTGTATAAACTAGCCTTGGGAGAGAATATTTAACTTGCTTTGTTTCTACTCCTACATAGACACAAACCACAAATCAAAACAGCACACAAAAGAGGGCGAGAGAGAGAGAGAGAGAGAGAGAGAGAGAAAGAAAGGAAAACGAGATCTCTACAACTAGATGTACCTTTCCTCTTCCTCCCTAGCTCGGGTGCGTTTAATCAAAAAACTTTTCTGATAACAATAAATTTGTATTAACTTTGCTGTGGTTTATGAAAACCGGTAGAATTGGTTCTGGTTGAATGGGTAATAGTCTTGGTAAAGGTAAGCTGACCAAGGGTTTTGCATCGCAAGACACTGGCCAGCATTTATTTTTTGTTCGCATAATACTAGCAAACTATTTCGATTCTTTCTGCCGCAGCGAAAACGTTCGCCCTTGGCACACAGTATCTCTTTTTCCCCCTTGCAACATGGAGAAGGGAAACTTAAAAACGACGAAAAAAACGTAGAATAATTTTACTCCTTCCGGTTAGTCGGATAAGGCAGGAAAACAGTTGCAGACAGTTGCAGTTTCTTGTGCATTCCCACCTACCCGAGCTTCAATTTGCTATCGCAGTTGTTTGATTTTCTTATTGAAACATTATCATTGCTTACCGATATTGCTTTGCGATCGCAGGAATCATCATCATTTCCCGGGAAAATGTTTTTCGATGGCGTAATTATATTTGCCAACCGCGATGTGCAGGGCCGTCAGCAAGAGCACGTCAGCAAACATCCACTTGCCATCCACGATGGTGGGTCCTTGGTTACCGCCTGCACCGGCGACCCTTATGCTTTTGCTCGAATCAAAATATTGTAATTTATCTGTAAGACATCACATCCACGTAAAAGACGCGATTGGGAGGATGTCTTGCATATACTTGTTTTTTTGTGTTGCTGTTTGTGCTACTTCTCCTCCTCTCCGAATGTACACTGCGACTCTTCTTCGGAAACCATTAGGGGATGGAATGAAAAAAAAAACACGCGCAAACACCCAAACTTGTTGGGAAGTTGCGTTGTTTAAATGGCAATGGCATGTTTTCCTTCGCACACAGGTTGGTCCGACAAAAAAAAACAAACCCATCATCATGAAACGAGGCCTTGCGGACAGCAATGAAGATGGAAATATGGCGTCTTGGACATATTTTCGCATTTGCTTGTCGTAAAGGAAAACGAAAAGAAAATGCACACACTTTCCGTACCCGTAGGGAGGACGGGCAGCTAGAGCCATTAGCATGTGCCCGGCGACAGATGGGAACAAGTCAACAACAGGACTTCAAACGATATTTATTTAAATTTATTCCAGCTTCGATTATCAATATCAACATGATCCGATGCGCGCCGGTTCAAGCGGACAGCGTTCGTTATCTTTATGGGGGTTTTCCGCTGTTCTAAAAAAAAAAAAAAAAAAACCAGCGCAAAACGTCTTTGAAGTTTGTCCTGCGTGTCCTGTTGGTTTCCGAGACTGTTTTTTTTTCTATCTCTTTCTAGTCTTTCGATTTCTTTTAAAAATAAACATTACGACCCTTAGAACAGTTGTGGTGATGTGAGCGTAATGTTTACGCGCTTTTCAATCGTCAATTGGAAAAGCGTGTTGCAACGGGGACGTCACACCGTACGTGAGCAAGCGAACGAAAACGATTTAAGCGATTCGACACTGCGTTATTACCGCGTGGAAGGAAATTGAATGAGTGCTATGAAATTATGGCGATCGATTATGCTGCGGCGCCTGTTTAAGATGGTAAAGCAATTTAGGAAAATAAACATTACTTTAAATTAGCAGAAGCACATGGAATCAATGGTTAATGGAATTCCCTTTTTTTGTTCAAATGTCTCGCAGACAATAATAAATAAAAAGTAAAATAAAATCAGTTTATACTGTTACAAAAACATGTTTTTTCCAGTTTTTGTTGAAATTTAAACTAATTTTTGGAACACAAAAATACTTTAATAAAAGAAGGCTAACAGTAAATGATAATATTGAAAAAATATCTTCATCCTACAGCACACACACCACCAGCTCGAAAGCAATCTACACGACAAGCAATTTACGATCCGCTGCGACGCGTGACGCTGGTTTATCGTCCTGTCCGTGACACGGCAGGAAATTACAAGTCAAAGGATCAATGTTCGTTGCCGGTTTCCTGCGTGCCAACACACACACACACACACACACACACACACACACACACACAGCGTACGGCAGACCTCGAGTCTTCGAGCAGGCAAGGCCCTTCGAAGCTGATTGAAAGCTTCAAACCAGTTCGTGCAACACACACACACACACACACACACACACACACACTTTTACCCAGACAACAGACGGTTGTCCCACCAGTGAGGTGATTTTCAAACCCTGATGATGCAACACGATGTACACCAACGATAGGGTTACAAAACATACAGTCGAGAGAACGTCGTCTTGCACCCGTTTTGGAGAAAACACTCACTTTAAGGGAACGGTAATGACGAAGACGAAGCATGAAGACAGCCGAAGAAGGTTCACTATCAACCGCCTCCGCTACTGAAGATGCCGCGTGTGAGAAGCGGAAGCGCAATCAGTTTTGTTTAATTTTCAGATTATTTATTTTGCTGATTGATGTTCGTTTCACTTGCCAGCAGTGAAAGCGTCCGACGTTGCTGTATCTGTCGGGATAACATACAGGGAATGGGGATGAAAAAGATGCCCAAGTTTCAGGGAAGAACATTTCGTCTAGGATTGCTTAAGGATGTCACCATCTTCTCGATCGTTTTGTCTACGTCTCGAACGCAGACCAGCAGAAAACTAGAGCCTGGGATTTCCGGGGGGCAATGTTTAACTAACCATCGTGCACACCAATCATGTCCCGCAGTTGTTACTTGTTTTGAATATCTATTCTCCTGGCTGCACGGGCTTACTATCAATCAAATTAGCTACCGGCAGAGCAGGATACAAAAATGAGGTTTAATCCTTACGGTCAATATTGGTCCCGTTCCACACCTACTCGACAAACCTTCTCATTGCTGGTATCATAGCTGGATGGGTGTTTAAATTCTAAACGCCCTCATTATATGGATCCTTGAGCAATCTGTTTTAAAGATATCTTCAATGCTAAAAATAAATGTTTCAGTATGTGAGAAATAGTTCCTAGCATCATTCTAAGAGCTTCGTTTAAGCAATGTGCTGAGAGCTAACTTTTGAAGACTTTTCGGTGCAAAAACCACATCCCCTCTCGTGGTTCGCAATTCGTGAGTATGTTACAAATTAATTAGATCAAACACTAGCCCCGTTAATGAAGAGCTTTGACCCTTGGCCCGGGCCCGGGCGCAGGTGATTACGCGGCAAACCGGATGCCGCGTACGAAGGTGACGAAAGTTTCCCCGAGGGTTTGTGCTGTCTCGGGCAGGAATGCTACAAGGAGAGCTTCATTACGCGCTCGATCATTAGCCACGCAATAGTTGGATGGGCTGAAAATTATCTTCCACGGGGAACTTCACCATGTTCTGGGGGTTCCGTGGCAAAACCTTTCGCGAACAAACTTGAACCGTATGTGTCGAAAGTTCTGGTACGGCTGTTTCGCCCTGGTACACACACAATCATCGTCTCACAGTAGACGCTGAGACTCGTCTAATAAAAGTCACACTAATTAACGCAGCAGTTCATCATATCATTGTCATCAGTCGCGCAGGGGACCGCGAACACATTAGCGTGTGTTATCAGTCATCGTCTCTGTCTGCTGGGCTGGCTGGCACGATAACTCTGCGGTAAGATAATAAAACTGTTTCGCCTAAGCGTAAGCATAGTTTGCCCTCGTCTTATAACTTCATATCATTCCTTTTCGGATGTTATTATCTTTTTGTCCAGGTTCGAGGTCCAAGGTAAGACGATATCTTGTACATAACTCAATAACTTAATAATTTCACAACAATAAAAAAAAGTTGTTATGAAATCCTTTCCTTCTGTAACAAGGGAAAAGAAAGGAAAGATCTCTTGAACCTTTCTCCATCGCGGATTACGCGAGCAACCGTGAAGAAGCAAAAGAAAAAAAAGGGCGATATGAAACGGTGCAGGCCGTCCATGACTATTGCCACCATAGAGCAGAACCACCATAGGCGGAGAACGAAAACGAAGGCACAAAAGGCTGCAGCGTAATTATTTTAATCTAATTAACTTACTACAAGTAATCCTTTCGAAATGTAAATAGCACTGCAGAAGCGCGATAAGAGCTAATCGGAAACAGTGGAAGCGGACGACGCCACTGTACGGCCGCGGGAGATGATTTCTTTTCTTTCCCCTTTCCGGGCACACTTAATCCTTTTCGATTCGCTTGCTTCTGGGTGGGGCCAACCGCTGCATTGGAATTTAATTTTTCTATTACACTGTAGTTTGTAAACGGTTATGTGGGCTATGAAAAATTGTATCCTGCTGAAATAAATTATACAAAAAATTTAAAAGAAATTGAAACAACCTAATTTAAAATTTAATTCCCTTTTTTTAAATTAACGTGTTAAAATAATTATTCAATGTAAAAAAAATAATATTTCTCGCCTTCAGGCAACGCGTATAACCACTCTTAATCTCAAACGGTTTAAGAATTTTAAAAATGGTTAAATAACTTGACTGTAAGGGTGAAGTAAGCTTCCAGAAGAATGACACTCGGCATGCTCAAAACTGAGGATACGGTACGAACAAAACACTACCAAGGACACCACCATGCAGTGAATGAAAAGTGTCCGTGGAGCGTTATAAGAAGATTACGAGGGTTTTAATTATGTCACCGGTGGTTTAGCCGGAAAAGCACGAAACACGATCCACGCTGGGAATTAAAACCGATGCAAATAAAAATGCAACCTTCAGGAAATACTGGGTACTGGTCCTAAGCTGACCTGCCGTGTTCTGCCCTGTCCTGGTCCCTAGGACCTTACAAAACCGATCACTTTCACCCACCGCCGGCGTGGGTTGTGTAATCGTGCAGCGAGCAGAAGGTTACCTCCAATTAAAGGAACATTATACACATTTTTCCATCCATCTCTCTTTCTCTCTTCATCGCCCCGTGTTGCACACAGTATGGCCAAAGACACACATACACTCGTTAGAGCTTGTTGCGTTTACCCCGAAGCCAAAACTTTTCGGCCACCTTGGTAACCACTTTTCTTCGGCAAACGAGGGTTCAGAGAGGGTTTGGCAGGGAAGGGTTTCAAATGATTTGACCCGTAAAATTTGTGGCTTCAGCTAAACCTCACAGTAGTGTGTTGGAGCAAGAAATAGAGAGAGAAAGAGAGAGAGGGAGGGAGAACGAGAGCAACTTTTTCGCTGACGCTCGTTTAACACAAAAGTGAGGAAAATGCTTCTGCCTTTCAAATTGCACCGATCTGGCTGTGGCGGCAAACCAGGAGACAGCAATGCTGCGGAGAAGGGGAAAACAATGGGAAAGGAATGAAGAGGAGCAAAATGAAAACTTGGTAGCGCTTCTCCCGACCGTCGGGCAAAGTGTTCTCGCTTGCGGCATGCATCAACATCGTCAGCAAAGGTTGTTTTTCCACGTCGAGTTGCAGCGTCGACACCGGTTTTTCCCCCCTTTTCCCCCCTTCGAAAGGAAGTCGTATAATAAAGTATTTTTAATCATAACTCCTTCTTGCCGGATGCGCCCAGTTTCCGGTGTGTTTCGATGTGTTTCTGACATGGGCTTTCGCCTCTCGCCATTGCTCCACTTGCTCCTTCCAAAGCCAACCTATCGGCAGCTCATCTTATCTAATGCTGCCGTTTTTGGCATCGAGCTGTACAGACGGTAGACAAACTTCTTGGATGCATCACTAGGCTGGGGAAGGAGTGGCAAACCGGGGATGCGCGTCGGTAGTAAATCGGAGAGAAAATTTTGCACCATCCTTTCTGCCCGCTCACCTTTCCTTTCCAATTGGGTTTTCACAAAAACTCCCAACACGCGGAGAAAAGTTGCAGCTACCTCACAAGGCTCATCATTTGGGGAGGAAAGGCGCCGATAGTGGTGGTTGAATTTTGAGGCCGGTGTAAATGAAGTCGATTCACAAGACACGGGCATCGGGGAAAATCCATGGCAAGTTTCCTTCGCAATGCAACCGTACGGGATGGTGCAGGAGGTATCAATTGTGCAAGCAGGGGAGGGAAATAGGGGAAAACAAAATAAAACTACAATTAACTTTTATATTTATTGCCCAATTGAGAGTTTCCATTAAAAATGTGGTGCTCGTGCTGACTGGCGTTTGTCTGTGCAGCGCTCCGGTGTAAAGTTTACGATCGTACAGTTTTTCTAGCATCGTGTGGCGGAGGTTGAAGACATTTTTCATCGCTCTAGCATGATCTAGAGTTAGGCGTTGAAATGTTTTACCGCAAGCAAGCAAGCAAACAAAAAAACATGTGTATTCTTGCGTGAAGCAGCAATCAGTGTGGAGGTTGTCTAATTAATAGAGTGAGAGAAAGAACTGTTCATGATGAACGAACGGAGGAAGCTGACAATCTAATGATAAATTATATTATTAAAAATATAGAAAAAAAACTTATCTTATTAACAAAGTGTTAATTTGGGGTTAAGAGTTGTTCAAAATATTCCCTTCTTTTTTTCAAACGCGTAATCAAGGATTTAAACTTACTAGGCTTTATTTTCTAACCTATTTTTTTTCTCCCTCCAGGACACACGCATACCTTGGAATAAACAAAGTCTTCTTAATTGCAATTCCAACGACCAATTTGCATACTTCATTCGACCCTTCCCCGCCCAAAACTTCACTCCAGCTGCATCATCTCAGCTGCTTCTGTCAATCGTCATCAAACAGTGTCGCCACAGGCACTTTCTTTTTTTGAACTTCACTTCTCTTCTTTCTTGTCACATTCACTCTTCAAACTGCCCCAACTTCCTTTTCCAATCAAAACGCAAAAAAAAACTGGACCAACTTCATTGCTAAGACTGTTTATTCAATTTTGCTGCTTAATTACTTTTACTTTGCCATTTTCACGAGCCTTTTCCGGGTGGCCTCAGTGGCCCAGTTCGGTAGAAACTCAATTTTTGGCCAGTTGTTTACTGTCCTCTGTGCCTGCGGCGACACAGCTACTGTTGCTGTGGGAGAGAAAGGTAAAAAGTTTTGTACGCCTGATTCCTAGAAAGTCCTTCTTCAAAATGTCCTTTTTTGAATCGGGGCGAGAAATTCATATTTTCATCAAATTCAACCAAAATTAAGCCTTATCGCTATAATCCCCGCTTTTGAGCGAAGAAAGAGAGGAGAAGACAGCCAAAGAGACAGATTCATTGTCGTTTCATTTGGTCTTCACTTCATCGGTGGCGTGCGTACTCAACATATCAACAGCCTCAGCCTCCTATGCTTCTTTCTTTAAACGAGTGACCTATTACTTGGCTTGGTCCGTAGATTTGAGTTCCAGTTTAAGATGAAAGTCTACCCCAAAACACCCCCTCTCCATCATCTAATTTTTGTCCTTCTACGATCCATCGCCTGCTCACCCACTCATTTGCCCCGTGGGAATCTGACCTGCCTGGTCACGCCCAACAGTCCAACGACCACTTAGACGACCCGCACTGCTTAAGTTTTGTTATTGTTATTTACAGAGATTTTCTTTCCCCACCGAAAAAAAAAACGGAACGAAGAGTTTGTCGTTGCTTTTCGCACAGAGAGCATTCCAGTGCAGACAGTGACAATTTTTCATCATCATCACCATCATCATTATAAGTGTTATCATCGTCATCAACGCTTTAGTTATTTTTTTGGTGCTTCAAAGTTTCTTGATTTTAGGTAAGGTGGAAAAGAAGAGGAAGCTTATTTTCTTCTTTTCAGACCTTACTTACTCTCTCTCTCTTTCTCTCGCTTTCAGTGTGCAACGATATTGCCAACGAATAATGATGGTGGACTAATTCACAATGACTTAAGAAGACCTTCTTAAAGAAGTTCCAAAAGAGGAAACGATTGTTTCAGCGCTTCTGTACATGACGAGGGAAGGAAACTCATTAACAATTTTAATTACCTCTTGTGTTTGGTTAATACAATTTTGCTACTTTTTATTGTTATTAGGTGGGTCATTTAAAACGGAGTAAAAAGGGTTATATTTTTGACAATTTTTAAGCAGAATGTCATTGTTGAATATTTTGATAGATGAATAATTTTATTTTAATATTTATATTCGAAAAATATTTATCTCTTACAAATCATCCACCATCCACTTTTGCCAATTTCTCAAAACAGTTGTCATCTTTTTCCAGCCTTTTTTTCACACCCAGTACAAGGCCATTTTCTAAATCTTTATGTTGAATCCTTAGCTTACAACGCGCCGTGACACATTGAGTGTCTTTGCCTCCGTTTTAAGCAACTCAACAACCAACTGCTGCTGTGCTGAGCTGACTTGTAAACATTATTACCATCCCAATACAACCACGAGATCGAATGTAGTACGAGCTCATAAACAAAATTTTACGTTCCTTCCGTTTTCTTTCAGCTCGCTCAATCGTTCATGTGCGGGTGGGTTGTAGTAAAAAAAAAAAAAACAACAACACCATGCAGTAAAAATCAAAAAGTGGTCAAAACCAGGCACTCCATCATAAAAAAAGCGAAAGAAAACATCACACACACCCGTGGGTGTAAGGGCGGTAGAAGGGCGGCCACCATTTTTTCATGTCAACATAAAACCACTTTCTAAGCGAATGCACGTTCAACGGATGCGTCCATCCCCACGTACCCGGGATGAAGTCAGTACACATAAATTCGATATTGATTAACTCGTAAATTTATTTTTCGCCCGTAAAATTATGTTTACATTTAATATTTACGCAGCAGAATGCCATCTACCCAGCCGTGGGGTTCTCTGTGTTGCGTTGCAAAAGGAACTTTCTCTTTCTCCGTACCCGTAAGATGATTGCGGAAGAGTGCGATGTGGCAAACGAAGAACCGCGTGGGTTTGCGGAAGTGAAAAAATCGATTAATGTACTTGAAGCAAATTGACTCATGAACCGAAGACCATTAAGCCACCTTTCGGTGTGAGTAAAGGCAGCATAATTCCGCCCTAAGTACTGGCTTCTTCGTCGTAGAGATATGGCGCATGCTGCACTTTAGCCTGCAAAAGCTTCATGGATACAATTAACGTGAAAATTAAGAGATCTAACCAAGGTGGTGTGCAGCTGTGGGGCAGCTTTGTGGTGCTTTGTGAAAGTGTTTGGAGCGTTTCTTTTGCTTTTAACAGGAAGATAAGACAGATGAAGAACATGTTGTCCAACAGTGGATTATTTTACGATTCTTTGGGGACAGAATTAAAAATGGAATTATTGGAAGAAGGGCTTTAACTTTTCACTGAATTTTACTTTTCACTATGTATTCCGTTTTAAGTGAATAAATCTGTGAACTCTTAAGCTATATATTAAAAAAACTAGAGCGCTAAACAAATCGATAGAAAGAACGCAATACTCAAAACGACAGAAATGTGGCAATTTCTTGCAATAAAACACCCCTAAAGTTATGCAATTGTTGAAACATTAAAAGATAAAAAAACAGCTTTTCCATCTTTATTAACAATTCTCTTTATTTTATTCGAACCATTTCTTAACTCGGCCTAAGTCCCATTCCTTTCTTATTCCCACTAAGCTTCCTTCAATTTCCTCACTTTAAAGACAAAGCAAAGGGTAAGACATCTTTACCAAAATATACTCTCCAAATGGATCTTAATCCTGCGTCCAACCATAAGCAACCCGTGCTGTCCACTGGAATGAAGTGTCACACGCCCAGCCCCAATCCATCGTCCGTTTGATGCTCGTTATCTCTTCTGCGACCGAGCAACCGAGCGACCGAGCGACCGAGGCCGGTCGGTTTCTGTCACCGGAATCAAGCAGCTTCCTTGCTGGTAAGCAAAAGAAGTACTCTCCGTTGGTAGAATTGCGACAACGATGCCGACGACAGTTGCAT
>KB676902.1:0-18981 GCA_000349165.1 Anopheles christyi | reverse complement strand
AGCTAAATGGTGAATGTTCAACTTCTACTGTATAACAGTTTCAATTTAGCATCTAACATCTTCTATCCTTCCGTTTTAAGCATGTATCGATGTGTCGATATATGTGGATCATTTCACATACACACACACACACACACACACACACACAGAAAGCAGATACAGACAAAATACAACACAGTTGCGTGACACTCGTGCTCAATAATATTCGAAAGGAATAAGACGAAGGTAATGAGTATAACAGAACTGCAGTACAAAATCGATTTTTAGTACATTCGTGTCGTCCGTTTTGTTTTGTTGTTGAAAATGTTACTTAATTTCTTTTTTCTACTGAATGTTTTTTTTAAGCTTCGCTCTATTTACACAAATTTAATTGCTACCTTTTTTTGCTGTATGTACTTTCCTGTTGGAAGCCTGCCAGTCTGATGCTATCGTAATGTTTCGTCACAAAATACGATTTCCGCTCACCTTGCGAAACCAAAAGCGTTACGAGTTTTGTGTGTAGAAGAAAATAAAACACAGTTGACTCCAATTTTCCATCACTTTCCCTACCTCGGTTTTGTTTGCAACCACAACCTCCATGTCCCCTTCAAGCCCCTAAAGGGGAAAAAAACGGGTGCACGAGCATGATAACAGCAGTAGAACAACCCGGAACAGTGTTTGGAAGCAAACGCGAACCGCTGCTGTTACCACGAATACATTTTGACCCCGCATGGTAAGGGGAAAAGCGGAGCCAACGGATTTTTCCAAACCATTTTCCCCTTGTTCCATCCGGTGCCATCATGCCATTCGACTTTTCTTCTCAATTTTGCACGTCCGGATTGAGTGCGTGTGTGAGTGTGTGTGTGCTAATGGAGCGCTGTAATTATTGAGTTTCAATGGAAATACCTGCGTTTTTGCAACTATTTACCACCTTCAATTTGGAACTCTTATTACTATTATCACCAACACGACAACCATCTTTCTCGCCTGGTGCTCTTTTCGTGTCCCTCTCTGTTGTTCTATAAAAAAAGAAGGGAATGTGCTTCTATCAAACGTATTTTACGTTGCTTTTGCGTGTATCTCGCTTTTCCTGTGTGTATGACACACAAAACATGCTTTCCGGCATGCAGCTTCTTTGGCTGCTTCAAAGTTTTTGAAATTCCAAAAGTTCCAGCAAGAAATACACAAACAAGCACAAACACACAAGCAACGGATATGGCATGACGATGATAGAAAATGGGGAAGAAAGGGAATTAAGCGTGCAGCAGCAGCGGTCGCATCGGTCTGGAGCCTTAATAGGACCGAACGCAACCAAACGCTACAGCTTAGTGCCCCGTGGGAGCCGTGTGGGTACGGGAAAGTTATATGAAAATTTAGAAATAAACAAATGCTTCAACTGTATGAGCGCATGCATGCGTTGGAAAGGGAGGAGAAACTTCCAACGGAAGGCATTCTTTCTGCTTTGTCCTTTTTTAGTGAAAGTCTGCTACTGTTTGGTCTTGTGTTTAATTTTAGCAATTGTTTATTACTCTGTGAGTGTGCACGAACATCATCATCAACCCGTGTGGAGAAAGTAAAATAAAGAATGTGATTAGAAAAGAAACCTTTTCCCGGAAAGAATAAAAGTACAATAGTGGAATATAAAAAAATCAACAAAAAACACATAAAACGACAGGAGCGACAGGCGTATCTGATTTGTGTACTAAAACTTAACAAAAACATTACAATATTAAAGGAAAAGTGAAAACATGATCAAAGACTAAAGAGTAGACGAGGAAACACGCATACTGACTCTAGCTCAATGATGCTGTAAACATACCAAACAATAGAACTGCATAATGTGGCTAGTCAACTACTTTTATGGAACGGTGTTTTTTCGTTGTTACTTTTCATTCTAGCAGTATTGGACGGTTCAAGTCCGTTTGATTATATGTGAATATATGTGAAAAGTGCATAAGTAAAAGCACACTGTGTTTAATGTTTAAGAACAATCAGTTACTTTTTTGTTGCAATACATTACACATCAAATAAAGCTCATACATGTTTATAGAGAGTGGAACAAAACACTCATAAACCAACTGTTATACAATCAGTATAACTCACCCCTATCTTTGTTGCTTTCCACGGGTGAGGATAAAAAGTAACAACTCGACATATTTTAAACTATCTCCATAAAACCAGTAAATAAAACATTCACTCGTAAAATGCTCTGTGCTCTATTCACTTCCTGATTCAATCTCATTAAATGAAGCTATCGTCTTTACCAGCAGCTCCCGTGACCTCGTATGCTGCTGGTTAACTTTGCTAAAATCGGAAACCTCGAAAAACCCTGCCACTTTGACCGGTAACACATTCTTAGCTGCGTGTGCTAGTTTCTTCATTTTAAATGAAGAAATAGGGTAAACAAAGGCACGAGAACGTTAAACAGATAATATAAACAAATAAATGAAGCCCAAACTAAAAAAAAAAGTAATCCTAAAACCGCAAACGAATGTTAGCAGTTAAACGTACATTTCCACGCCCTCTGTCTCTCTCTCATCTCTTTTACGCTATATTATACTTAAAAAACATTTTAAATGGATCACTGTCACAGAAAAAGAAACCCCATCAAAGAAAGAGACGAACAAAACAAGCAGAACATGAAAATAAAACCTAAATGATATAAAATCGAAATAATCCCCAAGTGTGTAATCTATATTTGTACAATAAATTCTAAAACCAATAAGAATGTAATTGTCGTTTGAGGATGTTTTCGTAGTTTGAATTTGTTGTTTTTTTTAGCTCCGTTTGAGTTAATTTAGCATAGTATCCGAAACTTTTAGCGATTTCTATTTCTTTGCTGCCTCAACAACCTTAGTCGGTCAAGGCCTGGCTAAGCCTCTAATGAGGCTTGGATTTCTGAGAGTTATTAGATTTACCCATAGTAAGTCCAATTGTATCCGGCACTACAACCACTTGGCTGTCTTGGCCTGCTGTAGGAGCTCCTGAAACCGCCCACAGCCTCGCACCTTCGTCTGCCAATTAGTTAACCCGGCCTTGAAGGCGGATGCTTTCACACCATCATGCCACCTAAACATGGGCCTACCACCATAATTAATGATACACTACGTAATAAAATTATCGTAACTTATATAAAACCGGTGTTTCTGCATTGTACGTAGTGTTCATCAAGAAGAAACTTAAGAATAATAATAAAAAACAAATAATTACACTCAACGCACGAGCAACAGGTGTCTGTGGTTCTTATTAGTTGATCACTGTAAATAAGCCCTGCATTGTATAGTAAACAACAAATGCACTGTGGATTGCCATCATACTTACCCATGGTCATTTTACTTTTTTGCATATTTTGAATGATATTTCATTGGTTTGCTGGTTCCTTATTTACTGTAGTAAGGAAAAATTTTACAGTTTTATGATAATAATATCCGAATAGTACATTAAGATAATTTGTTTTATTTTGTACATACACAAAACAAAAAACGACACACATTTATTTTTAAACAATTTTTCGAATCCTTTTCGTCAACTGTCAGCTTCCAATGACCACTTTATAATCAGATCACCGTCATCATTCCAGCAAGTGTGCGATCGTTTGTTTACAGCCACTTACCTCAAACAAAGTGTTTTCTCAATTAGTTGAACTCCCTTTTGCCGTTCAGTATTCATTAGCTTCTTGTCGAAAATGAAAAGTTTAGTAAAAGTGTTGCTTTTCACCTGTACCATTGGTTCCGGTTAGTATTCCTCCTTCGGGAAGTGAAATCGCTTCCCTTCAATTCAGGGACGAACGCCCAATGGGAGTGGCCCTGTTCTATTACGCACCCACAACAAATGCTAATGAAAACCCGTTTCCTTGTTATTCAGCCCTTGCAATCCGGTGCTACCAGTGTTCCTCGCAAACTGATCCGAAGGGAGTCGATAATTGTGGCGCATACAAGGCTTTCAACAAAACGCAGAATATTGCGATCGAGTGCAACAGCGATGAGTCGCACATGCCGGGATCGTTCTGCATGAAGGTGGTCCACCAGAGTCCGAGAGGCTTCATCTGTAAGTAGTGTTTGATGTACTCTATGTAAGCCGTACTTACTCAGTGATGTTCGTTTGCTCTTTCAAGGGGATGGACGATGGCGTCAGGTTATCAGACAGTGTGCCTCCGTCTCAGAGACGGGTGTTACCGGAGTGTGTAACTGGGGTGTGTACGAGAATGGTGTGTACTGGGAGGAGTGTTACTGCGTGGAGGACGAGTGTAACGGTGCACCGGGTTTGAAAACCACGCCGTTTGTCGTCATGTGCCTTGCAGTGTTGCTGTTTGTAGCTAAGATTGTATCGTAGGGAAGTTACCTGTGGGTTAGCTTGCTTCTCATTCCATCCTTGTCCGGTGAACATTCGTGCCGTGCAACTGTTCCGTCCATATGAGAATATCATAAAACATTCCGGTTGTAGATTGAGAATCCTAATTTTAAATTAAAAGGCCTTTTTTTATACATATACAATCAATAAAAGGAACAACAGTAGTTTATAACTGTCTGTAATTAGTGATGTATTGTTTAATTTTAATTAAAAAAGTTTATTACTTCATTTAAAACTTATCATCGGAACAGACACAAAAATGCACCCCGAATACTGACAGGAGATTCATTAGAGGACGGAATGTAGTTAAGTTTCGGAAGTATCGTCTTTGCTCCTCCATTTCTTATCGTTTGTCTTGTCTCTAGTTCGGCTACATTTTCGGCAAAAGCTCCTATGGCGTGTACACAAAATTCCACATTATGTCGCAAGCGTGTTGCTCTAAATGTGGCGGAAGATGCCGAACGTCGACAGGTAAAGGGCTAATGATGCACCCAGCATCAACAGTACTACGGTCGGACCATGCAGCGTGCCCGTATTGCAACCATCCTTGCTGTTGCAGGTACAGTACTCCATAAATATGTTGTACGTGCCGCTACGCATCAGACAGAACCGCTCGTCGCCCTCGATGCCGGGTTCACCCATAAACGCGCAGCTACGGAAATATCTCCACTCGCCGTTCACCTTCTGCCGAATCTTACGACACATCGTTGCCTGTGCCTCTGGAAGATGTTCCTTCCGTTCCACTTGCTTGCAGTCCGTGATGGAGAGCGTACTGTTGTCAAACGGGTCCGCACACTTTGGGTCAGAATCGGAGCGACACTCCCAGCATTTGATGGCCGATCCTATGGAGATAATGAGTTGATTAATTAAATGATCTTTTTATCAACGATCGTTCGAATTAAGATCCTTTGTTTCCATCATCGTTAAATATTTAATAAAGATACAGCAACCCCAACTTCTTTGAACAAATCATCCAATTCGCTATATCATTCCATGATATAGATCGCAGGTAGTCAAGTGAAGATGATCGTAAACAATACACACCCATTTGGACGCCGAAACTCAGCAGCACCACCACCAGACCGCACGCGACGAGGTAAACACTTCGAGATTGCATCGTAGCTGTCTTCCTGTTTTGTGCTTTATCTTTAAATAAACGACCAAAACACTTTCACAGTGGCGATAAAATAATAAAAACGTTTAAAACACTACACCTAACATTGAAATAAGGCACCGAGGACGAAGCTGATTGATTCGCGTTTCGAAAACAATTTAGACGGTAGATGATGAGATCGGTTTGACAGCGCCTTTGAGTTTATGGTGTCTGTTCTAATACTGTCATTTTTCAGTCAATGTGCCACTTGCTGGTATGTTTACACAGATGCTTGACTTAACTTGTGCATTCATAACTGAGAACAGATAGATGGTCCGCTCCACCCTAGCTCTACTGGCCGCGCCCTTTGCATTCGTAATGAGTGGCGAGGACTCGACTGTACCTTTGTTGAGTGCCCTGTGGAACAAGCCGTTTTCCATTTTTTGTACATTCAATTCAATTTAAATTAATTTAAAAACCGTTAATTCTTCTTTGGATGAACATGTTAGTAAAATGCGTTTGTATTTTAATACATTTGAAAATAAAACTTCAAATCTTATCCATCAATTTAATTTTTCCTTAAATACAAAAAAACGATCTATTACATCCGTTATGTCCCTTTCATTTGTGTGCCACACAGAAGACATGAGTGAGCGATTCGTCTTGATCTAATATTTCAACAAACTTTAATGCCGTATCATGAAAAAGAAACCATTACCCTGAGACCACTCTATCCTACATCTCAAATAAATACAAAACATAGAAAACTGATTGAACTGAACTAACTATTCATCCTCAAAATTACTATATATTTATGCGCAATAATGAAGCTGTCTTTCATCGCAAAAAGATCTCCCTTCGTATTTGAAGTTGAAATCAGGTTTGCACTTGAATAATGAATAGCTAGAACTAGACGAACATTAAAGTAAAATTTGTATCACTTTTTTTTTTATTTTCCAGTTTTTGTTTTGAAAATCCTCCTCCAGTCGTTTAATTCTTATTTCAAGTTTATTTCTTTCGTATTTATTTTGTTTAAAGTTGTCGACAAATTTCCTTCCCATGTACACTATACTCTTTATTTAGCTGCTGCGGTTTATCGAGTATCAGAGGAGTTTTAACAGGATTCTTCGATGTCCGGCAATTAATTGTTTAACTTATTCTGTAAGGATGAAAATTCTATTCCATAGCGATGGACTGTATGAACTACTCATACTTCTCCATTACAATTAGTAAAGTATTTGAAATTTAAAATAAATAAAATATTAAACACACCCAACAAATTGTTCTGTGTAACTTTATTAATTATTCTTGTTTGTCTACTTTATGTACACTTTAAACGGTAGTGATGAATGGTGTAGTATGTGTGATTAGATCCGAGCCTAGTTGTGTTTCTTTGCAATTTTATTTCCTTTAATATTTGCTCCTGCAAATATCTATCGTGTATCGTGGTGCTGTTTAAAGTCATGAAAAATTGATTGATTTTGATTTTGATGATGCATATAAATAGTTTCGAGATACGGGAACTTTCCAAAAGGTGTTCTGGTGTTTACAACTCTGTTATCCTGTCTATTCTTAGCATTGTGGTTTGTACATCTTTTAACTTCATCTTAACATCCTCCGCATTGGGTTTCTTACTGTAATCAACACAATTTTGATTGTTTGTGTATGTGCTGTTATTTTTTTTTAAATTTAACACCTCTGTTATAATACATGCACTCCTGCATATGCTTACACTTTAACACTGTAACATACAAAGCTGTTCCTTCCTGAAGTAATTGTGGGTCTTATGATAACAATTATTTGTGTGTTTTCTGTTTTGTTTTAGAATCATTGTGAGGTGTTTTGTGTTTTTACTTGTGACAAAAAATACTTTTACACTTATCGGACGCTTTAAGCGCCTTCCTGTTTCGTAAGATATAAGGCAATCCTCGTCACAGGGTGAGGGAGACACCGGTGCGAATGAGATTCTCTATGAAGGGTTAGTGCACGGTGCGCACCATTTGTGTGTCTCACACTTCTGTGTCTACTCAAAGCTTAAATTTGGACGAAACCGTTCCATTCTCTGCTGATAAAAACTACATTGGGGCTGTGTTTCTTAGGGATGGGTGTTTTTCTTTTCCTTGCACGGCGATAAGTTAACCACTGCTGCCTCACTGCCACTGCCAGCACCATTTCGGTGGGGATTGGATGGAAACGGACAACGATCCTGTCCCGTAACCGTCCAAGTTATTACCAGGCGAGCAGCTTCGCTACGAACGCACTGATCAAGATCATCAGGGCGGCCGGTCCATACTGGGAGGCACCGTTACATCCATCTGCAGTACAGGTCTCGCAGAACTCCGTCTTAATGTAGGATGGGGTCTGTGCGTTCAGGCACGAGTTCGGTGACGTGTTGACGTCCTCGTAAGCGCAGGAACGCGACACCACAACACGATCGTTTACTGCAATGATAGAAGAAAAAAAGCAACGTGTGCAAACAGTTACATATCGATATGAATTTTGCGGGTGTGCTGTGGAGGGGCGGGGGGGAGGATAACGTTTTCAATTGCATTGCGTTACGCTCGACTGAGCTACAGTAAAGTTCCACTCCAACTGTGTGAGCGCTTGAGAAAAAAACCTCAAGGTTAGGGAGCGAATGTGAATTCTAATGCAAATTTAACCCGACCAGCAAAACGCATCTTTGATCTTGAAGATCTTGAAGCGTAATGTAGTAAACCGTTTGAAGATCAGCTATGTCTGTGTGTTTGTGTATGTACAGGCGCACGCTATATTATTCAACGGTTAAATGCATACAGCTCAATGTCACTGGGAAGGTTGTTACGTTTTTTTTTTGTAGCTGCCACTGTATCTGTCCTTTCCTACTGGGTATAATGAATTTGCATTTTAACTAGTATGCCAATAAATGTTTGGCCACAAGCATGTAAATAAATTTCAAAACAAACATCAGTTATTTATTTAAATATTGCTGCAAACTATCGTTTGTTTTCCCGCAGTTTGATGGATCTTATGAAACATAACGAAGATCGTACTGCTATTACTCAAAAGTATGTTAAAGTAGCAGCCTCCTCAAAGCAATAGAAAAAAAACCATTTAAATAGGAGCTAAGCAGACCTGCAAAGTTAACTCTTCCGAGCTGGAACGAGGTGGAATAGCACCTCGACAGAGAAAAAAATATTTCTTTTAACTTAGCGAAAATTTGCTCCACACAGCTGCCTGAAGTTCCACCTGAACAAAACATATTGTGTAAATATCTGCATGGGTCTAGAAATATGACGTAGTTCGTTGCTTTGATGATTCGAAAGTGAAGGAAAATTGCGACAAATTAATTCTAAGAAAAGCTTATGATTAGCGAGTATTAAACAATAAATGTTAGCTCTGAAAGGTTTTGCCATCTTTATAAAACAACTTAATACAAAAAAAAGAAAGAAAAGAGCAAAACAAAATTAAATTAATTTTAAAATTAAGTAATAAAAATACTTCTTAGACTCGAAACTATTTCCTAGCTTTCATGTCACCATTTGGAGCCGAGCATTGTTCCAGCCTACCGAAAGCAATGACATAGAACTCATCCGGCAATCACACCACAATCGCACTGTGTGAGACAAGTCTCCGTTACGCATGTGACACCGCAGCCAACATAAGCCCCACTTCGATGCAATTATTATGCACCAAGCATACATTAGAAAAAGCTTCCTTATCAACCCACTCCACAGTGTACTTGCCTTGAATTGTATTAAATTATTGTTTATGGATAGGGTGGAACGGTAAAGTGACGATCGTATATCAATGACACCAGACGCGACAGTCTTTGACATACAACAGCAAGAACACCAGATAAGTCGTACTTCCTGCCAAAGAAAACACATGCTTCCCTGCTGGTCGTCTACGCATTGTCTATTTATTCACATTTTTCATTTTCTTTGCCTATTTCTCACGGTGATAGGCAAGGTGTATTCTTTTCAGTTGGCTCATAAAAGGGCAAAATGAAAGATAGAAAACCGTTTTGTATCTTGCTAGAAACACGGAACTAACTTATCATAAATTCATAGATGGTACGACGATCATAAAAACGATCACTCATGACATCTGGGTTTGTCAATCATTCCTTTCATATTCAATGATCGTAAACATCTCCAAAACCATGGGGCACCTTCGGCACATTTCTATCGTCACCGTACCGGTTTAATGCATGCTTCCGACTTCCGATATTTGTATTTATGTTATTGAGAAAGACGTTACCTCCATTTCCATAAGAAAACATGGACAGTTTTATGCTTTTTGTTTCAAACTCCAATATTCGTATCGTTTTGTGATTTGAAAACAAGGTGCAACTCGAAGAGGAGAGGATACTTTGAACGCTAAGGCTGACTGGCACCCCCAGTGCCAATAGGTATGCAGGTTGCTTGTTTGCTATTGGATGCACCTGTAACAAAACAGATGTAACCGTGGGGGGTGATGCATACAGTGTTAGCATAGGCTGCGGTTCATTACGCAACTGGCTGAAAACCCGTAAGTAAGCAATTGTGTGCGAAGGTAACAACAACGCGCTCGCGATGCTTTCAATGCCTACTTGGAGAAGCTGTGTTGTTGCCATAGTTTCTGCCAATCGACAATGGATTGTTCTCCCGCAATCTAGCGAAAATACAACAGATGCGACAAAGTGAGTCAGCCGCAGGTTCAGGGTCTCCCATCCTCCTGAACAGGGCTTTGCCAGCTGTAGACGCCACGTGCCCGAGATTTGATCATAAGCAATCATGCATCACACTACCACCACCGGGTCGCAGCAAATTGATATTAATTTCTTTCGCACTTTTAGCTCAGCTACTGCATCGATATGCATATTACAGCCGGGGGAGCACGGAATGGAACACACGAGCTGACAAGTGACATACTGCTTTGTGCTGAGTTGAGGGGGGAACATGATTATTGAACGAATGGAAGCCATGGGTAATTGTCTCCATTTAGTAGTAGGCAAGTTAATTATTCTACACGCAAGCTAAACAACTCTTAAACAATCAAGCACGAAAGTACAAGCTCATGACAATGAAATTGAAACGATGTAGTGTTTTGGTTTTTTTTATCTCAAAACCAAAAGTACATTGCGCTCTTCATTTATGCTAATCTTTAAACAGTGTAGTAAACGCATTAGATAAAAAAATAAATAAAAGAAGAATATTTAATGTATCGTGCAGTAATGAATATCGTGCATAAGATAAGAATATGTTCGTACCAAAGTGGGGAAAATTGCATTCGAATAGCTTACTTGGCAATATGCTATATATTCTGTCTTATTAAAATAGGTCTATGACTAACCAGGTCAAAGAGTTGATTATAATTCTTTTAATTCAGCATTTTCCATCCCAACTAAAAATCAAGTAAATATCTGAAGTTGATCAAATTCCCATTTCAATTTATACGATTGTACAACCAAAGAGTTTTCCGATTAAAATTTCCACCTCTTGCTGAAAACACTATAATAGTCTTTGGCCGATTATTAAACGTTTCACTATGAGCATTATTTATCTCCTACTTTAAGAAAAAATAAGTTTGACCTAATTGAGATTTCTAGCCTTACAGTACGCACACCGCAAAACTCCCCATAACCCCAATTTGCCTCAAATTTGTGGGTCAGTTATTGAAAATTTTGTGTGAAATTATTAACACTCCATTAACGAATACATTCGGTCCGCTGCTTGCGTTCTTGCGTGAAAAAATAACCCACCCAATGCATACTCGCGCCTGTGTGCTTTCTTTTACGCACGCATCTTGGTGCTGCTGCTTCGTGTTAAATCGTCATTTTGCTAGCATGAAAGAACAAAAAAAAATCATAAAATGACTCTATCGGCACGTACCAAGCAAGGCTAATTAAATTAACTTGTAAATCTTTTCAACGGCACACCCCTCCCGGTACATCCTCGGGAACCGAAAGAGGCACGCGAGATAGGCGCACACACCACTAGTCGTTACGGGCACCGACCGGATGCACCTTGCGATTTGGATCCTTCGTCCGAAAAATCCGATTGGCCCACGACACGACGACTAGAAATGATAGTGATAGGGAGTTCGTGTTTCCGTTACCATTCCAGCATTAGCTAATTGATTTTGGCCTAAATAAAGCATTGATGGTTCGTTTGGCTGACCGAATAAATCCTGTTACCGAGTGGTTGGTTTGCCTTCCAGAAGACGGAACGGTTTTCACTGATACTTACTGACTTGCTTCATTTTCTTGCACACCGGACGGGTTTGTTGGTTCTGCTGGTTGAATTGGTAGTTAACCTGCGGCGGATAGCTGCAGTCGACGTAGCTCCAGCGTCTCTGCTGCTCGGTAATGATGTCCTGGGTGAACGGATCGTCACAGAAGGCGGCCGTTGAGGCGTCCGACGAGCATCGCCAGCATTTCAGCGCACTGGCTGTAATTGAAAGAATGAATAAAAAAATTAGATCGAGTATTTAGCTAAGATTGTGCTTTAATTTGTTAATCACATCCCAAAAGCGGCCGGATGTGGCCATTCATAACATCAAGTTAAACGGTTCGACGTCCTTTTGTTAGTTGCAGAAGGAAAAAAGAGGAAACAACTGTCAGCAAAATGTTTGGCTGATTTATTTATACCACTGTACCACCACCTTCTCGAAACAAATCGTTTCCATTCCTTTCTGCCTGGCTCGGAATGAGAGAGAGAGAGATGGAAAGTGCAATGATTTAGTTATACTTGCTGACACATTGTCCGTGTCGAAGGTACGGATTTAGATCGAGGTTTCAGTGACGCAATGTTACCTCTTCGTATACCACCTTTCGCTCGTATAAAGAGAGGAGGATCGTCGAGCGAAAATACATACAAGATGGTCAGTTGCTGTGTCTGTGTGTTTTACCCTATTTTAACTTATACAGACCCCACAGCCCCATCAAATCCCTACTATCAATCATATCCATTTTAGATGCTCAGCAGCAAAAGGTAGTCGGCCGTTTTACTAGGATTTTGAAGATTTTCTAGCAGTCGATGCAAACTAGAACTTAAATTGTTTATTTACTTCCAGCTTAGTATAAACAACACACTACCATCACTAATTCCATCGAGAGGAAGTAGCAGAATTGATGCGTTTTATCACCCGCGGAGGGCAATTAGTCCATCATCGCGTTGGTGTAATAATCGTTGGAGAAGAAAGAGCGTGTGTTTCATCGCACGCTGTGATTCTGTCTAGGGATGGTTATAAGACAGTTTTTGAATGGGCAATCTACTGATTTGTTATTGCTATTTTGACAAACTTTAGAAAGACATTATGTTTAAACCGTGCTAATACCGATGATTGAAGTAGTAGTGAGGGTACTTAATTTAACTCGATTTTCAAAGTTGAGCAGCAGTGCAAAGAAAATCGTCACAGTGATGCCATGATTGACTCAGAACATGGGTCATGGTACTTATAAGTATAGTAAATCATGACATAGAATTGTGCATCAAGCTGAGCTTAAAAAATATATATATAGCACCAACATGCATAACCTCTAGCGTATGGTTAGGTAAGGTAAACATTCATATAAAAGGATACTAAACACTTGAAAACAAAAAACGTACCCTGCCTGTAAGGCAACTTGAAAAACCATAGACGTAGAAAAGCATAAATTTCTGTGTCTCGCATTCCAGAACTATGACCCACCTCTACTACAAAAAGAAAGACTATTCTTAACTTGTTCAGTTTAACGAGCAATCCCTCTACACTGTTCATTTATTATTATTAATCAAAATAGAAGCACAACATGTGTATTCCACTACGCAACAAACAGTTCCTATTGCAATTTCCAGGAAGTTATAGAATTAATGTATCGCTTCTAGTAAATATTACCACACAAAATAGTCCTTTTGTGACACATTCCTGGAAGTAGTACATTAATAAACCATGTACACATCCAGCAACACAGAACCGGGAACAGGTCCCCAAGGACAGCAATGACAGTAGCAAGATAAAACATTTTGCGGGTTAAAATGCATGTGTCGCTACTGCTGCGCCTAGCATAAAGGGTTCAGTGAACTTGATCAAACATTAATTGGTGGTACAGTTCAATTCCAACCCGAACCAAACAAAACCAACAAACAGACCTAAAAGAGGGTGCGGCTTTGGATAAGCGGAGCTGTTGACGGATTATCGTTAATTTCGAAAACTGTCACTTTTGATGAGTTTCCAAGGCTGAATCGTACTTCCGGGGTTTGAGAGTTTGTCGAAAAAAAACCTTTGCTGTTTGCTGCCCTAGTTAATTCATAACTAATTCACCTAATGCAAAGCAAAGCATACGCGTATTATCACAGTCCACCGAACGAACGACGACAGGCGGTCAGTCAATCGCACTACATTCCATTCACTTGCCAAGCTGTCAGAATACAGATAGACATTAGAAAACCAACCAAAGGGAGGGGGGTAGTAAGGCATTAATCAAATCTTCACCTCCTGGTCGACCATACATCCCGTGGAACGTAACTTTGACGGACAAATGATAGGTGATTCTGAGTGTTTCCGAGCGATCGACCCGATTCACGTCCTCCTGGGTACCCCTACGGATAAGCATGAGGGTGGATGTGAATGCATTCACCGATTCACTAGTCACAACAAGGCGTGAGAGCGGGAAGATCGAGTAGCTCTGGAAATGTTTCACACAGGACGGTCAAACATCAAAAACTTTACAGTTGTACAGAGGGGCAAAATGGCAAGTGCGCAATTTAAAAGCTGACAGAGCATCGCCTAGCAAGATTACATCACGGTGCGTCACCTTCAAACGAGGGAGGAACCAGCCCCCTTTTGCCCCGCATCCAACTCAAACGAGTGGAAAAGTTTTCCCGGAGAATAAATCAACTCTAAATAGTAGTCATTATAGGCTTAATCGTGCACCGTCCACAATAATGCACCTGGAGAGGTATTCGAGCTCGAATGGCTGTAACGAGTTTTAAGCATTGACGGAAAAATGATTTTAAACTTTTCCCAACGTTTGACGGCCAGTTCCGATGTTACTCAAACATGCAGAATTGGCATTGCTAGGGTAGATAATTTATAGTTCTGTGTAGGTCTAATACAAAGGCTTAATAGTTTAGTTACCGCTTAGTTTAGTTTAAACCTTTAACGGTACATATGAGTCAATCCGCAAGCATTAAGGGTAGCTTCTGAGTCAAGCCTGAAACCTTCCGATTAATAATTGTTACATTCCAATGTAACCTTGGTTACATGTTCGGCATTGTCGCTGAAGGTAATCAAAGGCCTCAAATAAAAATGCTTCCGTATTCAGTGCTGATCGTTTCCAGCTTATCGGTAGCAGATCTTATTTAAACCCAGAAGCAGCAGTTACCAATCCCTGTCACGTTGTCACTAATTGTTTTCCACACTTGCGCGGCTAGAGAAGAGAAAAAAGTGACACCACGTAATGTTTTTCAAGCAGCTTGTGCCATGACTGACTCACCTCACGGCTGAGCCGAGTTTGATTGGTAAGCGCGTCTTAACTCGTCGCTAACAAGCACATGCGCTACCTTGCTGTATTGATGAATGCTACCCCGATAGAAGACATTCGTTCCACGGTGTGGGATCATTCATCCTTTCCTTCTTCTCCTCCAGTTTGTTCTCTTCCCACAACGATGTACACCACACCCTTTTACTGCTTTGTGATGATGAAATTATGATATAACGATGTTGGATTCTTCACTAAAGTATTGATGACCGAATAGCTTCAGCAACCGCCTGCCAACGCCACCGTAAGGAACGTCAACTTGATCATAGCGAAAATGTGCGTTTATTTGTTCTTCCGCGGCATGTGTGTTGCCATAGCAACGATAAAGCGCAAGGGCATCCAATGCAGCCTGCTTGCTGAAAAACAGAGCCGAACAAAATCTTCACACCACTACCATCATAACAAACCACCACACCACCGAATGATGATTTGTTTCGGATCTGCTAAAACAGATGTTTGGTATTGGCGGCTTTTGGTCGCTAAAAATATGTTGTGATTTAAAAATAAAGATTTCCACCCACAAAAAAAAATAAACTCAAATAGACGCACACAACGCACAGACGGAGAGATACTGTGACGGAATGCGCGTGCTTTCACTTAGCCGGGCACAATTTTCCGCCCATGTACCCGTACGGGATGAGGAATGATGAAAGGATGGTTTTAGCAGAGCATCGCATAGAATCACTGCAACCGGTGCTAGATGGTTGCTCAATGATGGACTGGTGCTTCAGCTTACACTCAAGGATGGTTTCTATCCACTGTTCGATTGACGTAATTTCTAACAGTGCTTTGCAAAACGCAATCCTCACTAGCTGCTTTACCACCCAGAAGTATCATGTCGAAAAACATAGAAGCAACATACTCGAGCGAGCCGACAGTTTGGGTAAACACAAATGACGCTTACGGACGAACAAGGCGTAAGATCATGAGAAGATCACTGTGTATTTATTTAAACCAAAAAGCGCCTTTCCTTAATTGATCTAGTATCTGTGAATGTCCTCAAAATGGACACTAGAATTCGCTCGTAGCAACGCAAACTCAACATAAAGAATGCATTTTTATAGGGATATAACCCATATGCTTAACCCCGTTCACCCATCTCCAGACACCCAGTTTTCCGGGAGCTAAGATTCATGACTTTCCCTATCCAAGAAAAACAAAGCATGACAAATGGCGCCAACGACATTAGCCACCGATATTCTCGTATGCCACCCCATCAAACAAATCACGAAAAACTATAACCAACACCGTAATGCTTTCACCGATCGTGCACGAAGATGATGTAATCTGTCCGCATTGTACATACAAACATAGCACCATGAAAACATGCACTATAAACCCGAAAATTATCGCCCCTTGCGACCTTACGCTTGGCGTGACGGATGCAGCCAGTAAGCAGCCAAAATAAAATTCTGAGTCGGCAAGTCGGCTTGGTCGCCCATTCGTCGGAACCTTGGAAAAACCGGGGTTGCATGTTTTACGAGGACGAAACGAAGTTGTATCACGTGCCCAACCATTAGGCGAAGCAATTCTGGTGAGTAGGGGCGGTGGGGAAAGAAATTAACTCCCCAACTGCGGAAAAGCGTTTAGGGAAGCGACTGTTAAGACAGCTTCTAAGGTGTGGCTAATCGTCGCTAACGGTTAAACACGGTTGAGACACGCGATAGAATGCAGAGCAGAAAAAAGGGCCGTCTTTATTATGCTGGCCTAGATTTAACATCGCTCAAGCCCTCCAAGAACGGCCGTTGTGGCAAATAGTTCAATAATCAATAATCATTTAGAACGTACAAACCATGCAACGGTCGCTCTATCTCCTATACCCCGCTTGACACCAGACCAGATAATTAAAAGCTATAAACCATCACTTGCACCTTCTCCTAAGCTACCGTGAACCCCAGGCATACATGCGCGACCAACAAATGTCCTCATTGATAGGCGGTCCCCAAGAGAGATAGGGGGGATGACCGTATGCCCGGTGTTGGACGGGTATAACACGTGTGCGTCGTCGTCCTCTGTCATTGCGCGTCCCACATTCTTTTGTTCGAGGCGCTCCAATGCCAGCAAACAAGCGATCAGCTTCATCTGCTCGCCCCACCTGACAACACCGCATCCGATTGGCTCGATCGTTGATTTATACCATTCCGATCAGTTGGTCTGGCCGCATTCCTAACAACAACAACATCAACAACAGCAGCAGCAGGCAACTGGTGCGTAATGGAATCTCAATCAATGCGACAGCAAGAGCCAAATCGTCGCCTATCATCCCCGACCACAAGTGTGGCTTGGTGTGATGAGCTCATGCACGCATTATTTACGCGTTAGACAACGCGATCGGGCAACTAACAAGTGTGGTGGGGGATATAGAATGGAATTGGCTTTGCCTTAGCTCCATCGACTGTGTCGTGTGGACAAACATGTCACACTCTTTACCATGGGCGTAACACATCAAGTACCATCAAAAAACACCATCCCAACAATGCGTTATGGATAAACGATCGCTACGAAAACAACAAACGTCTTCAAGGTTGTACTTCTAATTTACCCGCACACCGCACCGCACCGCCCCGTCGTGGGTGACAGTTTCGGACGATGATTGTTAAAAAGACAATAGACTAACAACAATCACCTTCTTTTTGTGAACGCCCATTCACCTGCGAGTTGCAAAGAAAATAAATTGTCAAGCAGCAAGAAGCTACACACAATCATGTGCTCAATTATTTTAGGAACAACCGGAAATTAAAAGTATTTTTTACTAATAATAATTTTGTCCTTACCCACCCGAGAAGGGCTGAGGTAATGTTTTCGCGTACAATAAACCAAACTACACTTAATCCCTCTAAACAGCTTTTTAAAAGCATTGTTGCTCAAGCCAACATTATCGTCACCTTCCGAGTGTGTGTCCGGTCGTCACACATTCATCATCAAGCGCGTCACAACAGCCCCCAACATTGGGGTCACCACAGGTGACATCATACGGTGCGTCGAGCGATCATCCACTCTGGGCCAACGGCCCATCCACCCGGTGTGGATTGTGTGATGTTCGTCCTTGGGTGGAAGGTTAGGAGCATTGTCTAACACACTCCAGTGCGCGTTATCAGGAAGCAAAGATGGGCACAGACAGCGAGAAATCGTCCACAAAGACCAGGCTTTTCCTTTAACCGTTCATGTGGTGATCAATTCGGTTTGCTTTTGCAAAACCAAAGGATTATAATTCATGTAAGGAATTTCTTCTGAACGGTTGCTGTATTAAATATTTTATTAGATAGCTAGAGGTCACGGAAATCTTGGCTTGCTAATTGATCAAACTAGACCAATGATAGACAAGAAGGTAAACGTGTCAAAGTGAACCCCATTTTGAACATGTATCAATTTTATTAGTTAACCTTTTTTCCTTGGATGTGAGTTTGATGAATAATGTAACACAAATGCGATGTAATTAAGACACTCATTAGTGCAACACAATTTAACACAAAGTAATCAATAATCTACAATAATATTTTATCACGACTCTCTATCCAATGCTGATTATTGAGCATTGGTTGAGTTTAAAAGACATGACAGTCAAAGCACACGAATCGGGTTGACCCTTTTTGTGCCACCATTCAAAGAGCCCAAAAAGCTCGTTAAAACCCTCGCGCGCCCACTTTGCCGCCCACTGAAAAAAAGGAAAGGGCTTTAGGTAGGAAATTACTTTTCAAAGCTACTGTAAGATACGCGAAGCTGCTTAACATCATTCATCTTAAACTATTCGACAAAGCTCAATTAGGTGTAACGATCGTCACCCAATTTTAGCGAAAAATTCAATTAAAAAGCTTAAATTAAAATCACACTGAGCTTAAATTCTTATTGGATTCCTATAATACTTGGGTAGGTAACGCTAGTTTAAAGTTAAATGTTAATGTTTAGTTAAGTTTAAGCCAAATTTAAGCATTCCTCAAAATCTTTACTTGTTGGATAAAATGAAGCTGGTAATTACCCCCGACAATAACTACCATACGCCCTAGAGACGTATTCATTTTCTACCATTTTAATAATAACCAGTCGGGGTTGGCTTCCAGACGCACCCAACAAGTTG
>KB676891.1:12242-22528 GCA_000349165.1 Anopheles christyi | reverse complement strand
TACCCCTATCGATAGGAAGCTAATTCCTATTGTGTACAGGCAAAAGAGCAAGGTTATCACGATACTGTGAATGGAATTTATTTCCTACACAAAGTATTCAATCAAAACGATACCGTAAAGAAAAAAAAACCGTATCACTTATTGAACAACACCCGCTAAAACCACGCCATTCACCTGCAGCAGCAGCAGCAGTAACAGCAAAATCTACCGCAACCAATGGGCAGGCACGAAAAACACCCAAAAAAGGCTCGCTCAAACCGGGGCCGTGTAAATGGCAAATTAAATCCGCGCTCCAGATCCGCACAGTTTTGTCTATTCACCTCTTGGGGTTTATTTTTGTATGCTAAATCACACCTTCCACGCCCCAATGTTCAGAATAAAAAAAGGAATGCCCGCGAAATAAAGCGTCCCACATTTCCGGCACCTGTTGTACTGGTTCTGCGGCGTGGCACCATGTCGTAAAATGTGCTATTTTGCTACGGTTTGACTTGCATAATTTGTTACCCGCTTCATTATCTCCACTGTCTCCGTGGTGGTGGTAGCAAAGGGGATACTCATTTCTTCACAAGATGAAATCATTGCAACCCCCGAAACTGAAACGAAGCACCGAAAATAGATCGATTCTGCGTATTTGTGTGTTTTTTTTAGTTGCGACGCGGATACTGGAGGCGGATGAGCGTACCGTGGTGTTGGAGAAACGGCCAAAACACATTCAAATCCCCTTCTTTATTGGACAGTATATAGCATACTCAGGGTGTTGTTTATTCAGCGAAATAACACAGTAGCGGATTTTGCGCCAGACCACTGCCAACACTACCGAGTGCGTCAGTGCTTTATTTTCCGATTTCGTTCGATGAATTTTAATGTCATTTCCTTGTACAACTTGTCCAATTTTTCACCTAAATCTTGGAACGGAAGAAAAGGTTCCCTTTTTTGTAGTGCTTTTTTCCTTTAATCTTTTATGCGAGGTTCGTCGTCTCGTCGGTTGTCGAGGTCGTTCGTACCATAAATTGAAGCCACCCTTCAGGTCTGTTTCGAGGCCAGTCAAGTGGCAAAAGCGAGCGAGATTTCGGAAGCTGTTAGCGATAGCACTTCAGGCACTCTCTTTCTCCACCCCGTTTTGGCCACGCTGTTTGCAGTCATTTCTCCCACATCACCCCCCCTCCCCTACCTCCTTTTTAGAGCCAGCGTTAGACACTTGACGTGCGACTTAAGCGGCTTATTTCGAACGCGTACGATGGCCACCTCAAATTCGGTGGCAATATTCTGCACGGATCAAGCGGTTAAGCGATGAATTCGGTGTTTGGGGTGCCGGCGTGCTAAATTGATTGGAATCTCTCTTGGGCATCTTTTGCAAGCTGTGTGTGTGTGTGTGTGTGTGTGTGTGTGTTTTATTTTCGACTAGTTCGGTGTTGCCGTTGTTGCATTATTGCTACCGGAGCGGGGTGCAAAAGTGGCCATTTAAAGCATTAGGCGACCTACCGTGACGCGGCGAAGGAAGATGTAGATTTTTGAGCGCTTCATTCACCTTTTGTTGTGTCTGGGTGGAGGTGAAAGATAAATTAAATTAAGAAATTAATTTCGAAGGCGTGAAATTTTTCCCCTGCAAATCTGAATGGCTTCAGCTTGTTTTTTTTTTTTATTTGCACCCAGCGGTCACAGCAGAAGAGTCACTGGTAAGGGTTTTACGAGGTCACAAGTGTGAAGACTTTATGAAATGGCGGGTGCCGCAGAAGGTGCTAAAACCGATTAAAGAGCTTTCGGGTGGGCAGTGCAGTCAGGTGGGAAGAGAAAATCGAATTTCGCTTGGAGGTTGTTCATGACGAATATCGGAAGCTCTGGCCGGGCCTATCAGATCGAATGGATGGAAGACGTGCGTGACGAATTGTGCATTAAATACATCGATGGATGGAAGCACTGTATGCTTCCGGGATTGAAAAGGTGAGAATAAACATACATACGAAGGGTAATGGGTGTTTTGCTCTTTTCGGGGACGGAAGCACAACTCAACAAGTGGTCTTAAAACCGAGAAACGGTGAAGATCACGCTGATGATAACAATAAAATATGAGAAAGAACTGGAGTAGGAGTGTTTTGTTTAAAAGGGTTTTCTTGTCAGCAGCGAATGGGGTCGAGGCGATTGATAATATTTCGCGACAGTAATGCGAAGTTTACAGCAATTGTAAGAGGCGTTATGAGTGCTAGAGACAACCACAATGACAACCAGAATGAGAAATTATTTGTGATAATGACTTGATATTGAAGTAATAGTGTAGATGAAATAAATGGAAGTGTAAAATGCGAACGACAAATTAAGGACAATGTTTGGACGAATCTAAAAGTGCAGTTTAATTATTTCAATGTGTTTGCGCTACAAAGCTAATAATTTAATTTATTTGAAATGGTTAGAAACATGTTTCACTCTTAAATCAATTCTGCCCGTAAAGCTTGTCTGCTCGACCAGAGAGCACAGCTTCTTCCTATTTACAGTAGCAATCCCAACCCATCCCGCCACTCTAATGACACACATCACATCAAACCAATATGTAAATTCCAGCAGACCTATCGATCAGATAAAAATGGCATCCGAAAACAACCGCAACCATCATCTCTTCGTTCTTCTCATTCGTTTCCCATTCCATTGCTTGAAAATCTGCACTTTCGAAGAATGGTAAGTCGATGCCACTTCTACGTGAAGTGATCTTCGTTGCTTAAAAAAAAAAGGACCACACACATGCTCCCAAACGGGAAGATATGCTAAGACTGGACTAAGGATTCTGGTCCCGAGATCAGGTTGTTCCAGGCACTTGCTGCTACAGAACAAACGATCAGACGAAAAACAAAAAAAACGAGCATTCAAACGGTTAGACGAGACACACCGGTAACGATCCGTCATGCAGCACGATGGTGTAGTCGGGCATCCGGATTAACGTATCACCGCACGAATGCATTCGCTTATCAGTTGGGACAAGTTGTTCGCCTAATTAAAATGACGAAGTGGATGAATTAATAATGTTGAACATTGAACGACGAACCTGTTCGAACATTGGCCTTAGGCAGTGACATGTCCACAGTCCCTACTAACTGGAACGATATTTCGCACCACGCTTGTCCTGTTCCAAAAAACGGGTGCACGTAAAAAAACGGGTGCACGGGTGGAAGTAAAAGGGGATGGCACTGTCTCTTCTCTGCCACCGGAAGGCCTCGTAGGAGACGATAGAGTTTTATCGAAAAAAAAACGACACCGGGCGCGACATGTTTTTGATTGAAATAAATTGATTTCCGAAAACGGGGTGGCCCCTTGAATGGCACCACCAAAGCATACAGGTCTGGTGACCAGACGACAAAACCCAACGTCACCGTTCTGGTGCGGGGATTGCTCGTTTTAACAGTCGTTTTAATTAAATAAATAAGACATTACCCGATGGCTTCGTTATTTTCGCACACTGGTCAAGGTGTGCTGCAGGTTGCTCTGATTTTTCGCCGCTTCTTCCCAGCTTTTACCTCCGATATCCTATTTGGTCCCGATCGCAGCCAAGGTTCGTGATTTGGAAGATCGCACATGGTTGGGACGACATGGCGAAAGGGTTGTGGTCGAAAAAAAAAAGAGAAGTGAATCACTAAAAGGAGAACGGGCTCGGTGGTAGTGTAACAAATGCACCTGAAATGCACCGATCTTAATGAACTTGATTTTGTTTTTCGTTTCGTTTCGAAGGTTCGATGGATGTGGCAGAGCGACGGAAGGTCGTTGTTACATGATCTCCTGGAAGCTGTCTGATTACGGGCGAAGGTGAGGTGTATGTTTGCTTTTACCGTGTTGTTTGTTGCCCAGGTTGGCAAGATTTCTAATAGTGCACGAACATGTTGACACTGGAGGTGAAGAATGCGGGGGAAGTTGGAGGAACCGGGAATTGCACATGTGCGAAGGACCTGTTAATCAGACATGGGCGTGAAGGTGTTGTTTCGTTTCGTGATAGTTGTTGGAGAGTGTTTTTAACTTGCTGCAGGGTTCATTTCTGTGCTTTTTAATGTAGTTCTCCTGTTCGGTAATCAAGGTGCAAGTGTGCACTTACGCGCATGCACACTGGAAGGTGATAAGGGTCACTGGTGGTCATGATTAGAAGGTACAGTGGGATTTTGATTATTTTTAACTGTAAAAGATACTAGATGAATGCAATAGTAATTATTTCAATTTCAAAATAAATTAACTCAAGATTAACTGAAATATTGTCTACATCAGCGTAAAGGTTGAATTTAAAAAAATAAAATTAAAAAAATATTTCTTCAGAATATTTACAGTACAATAATGTTATGCTGTGACGTGTCCTTCACGATACCAATGTGCCCGGTAGCTGGTTCTTCATTAGCATTGATGATGGCAATCGGATCGGAAATATCATGTACTAATTTGGTATTCCATAAACAACAGGAGGAAAAATTAATTACACGAAATGAAAAGAAACATAACAACATACCATCGAAACACTCGTTTTTTTTATGCATTCAAGCTTTAACAGTGTGCAAATAATGCTACACTCTTGCTGACAAAAGAATGATCACACAACACGTATGTCCGGAATCAGTCGCAAAACGTTGCGAATCGAAAGGCTTATAAAAGACCTAAATCGAGATAATTGAAAAGAAGTGTAAAATAATGACAATCCTGACCGTGGTTGCACCATAACCTACCCCGTGAACGGTGAAAGTAAATTACTTGATCAAGGGAAGTATGCGTGGAATTCTTGTCGAAATTAGTCAAACCATAAATTGAACGACCCTCATAGAGGGGACGGAAATTGAAACTTTAGCGGTTTAAAAAGCAAAAAAAAACACCTCTACTCTCCGGTTAACGTTTGCTTGTTTGTTTGGTGGTTCAACCTTCTCTCCCCAAAAACCTTCTGGTGACCGATCAGGTGACGACGATCGTCTACGTGTGATTGAACAACATCGTTCGACGCTCGATAAGCATCCGGAAAAAGGGCCCTTCCCGCGTGCAAGGCCTCACAGTGGCGTGTGAATGAATATTAATAAGCCATCAAATTCCACAGAAAACAATAATTTTCACCAATTTTCGAGTCATTAAAACCAAATGAATACGAGCTAATCGGACGCAACGCTTCCACCTCTGAACAGGATACGGCGAGTGAACCGTTCCAGGAATGGTGAAAACATACAAAACCGAAACCATGGAAGCAGGTTATCCGAGGAAGCAAATCAATCGCAGCCCAGGATCACGATAAGAACGGATCATGATGGTTCGGACAATTCAGAAGCCTGTCCATCTAGTTTGCCCCCGGGCCCGGGTAGTAGTCAGGTTATTATCATGTAATATTTATCACTAGCAGCTGCTGGTTCATTTCTTTTGGTGTATTCGTATCCCATCGCGGGAGAGTTTTTCTCTGGCCCTGGTATCGGATACTCAGTGATAATAGATTTGGGTTTTGACACTTGTGGATGCCTCCTGTGTCCTGCGTGGAAACGTATCGTCTTAGGCTACGAGAAAACGAGAGAAAAACCTGTGAAGGCGTCCCGGGTCGTCGCGCGTCATCTTGACGACCCGTTGCTTCATGGTCAAATTTAAATTAATTAAGTCTCTCGCTTCTAGGCGTTCCGTCCATGTGCGTTCGCGAAGGTTTAGGCTCGATTTTCGTTCCCTCTGTCTTTGTGTTTTCGTGTGCTCGTGAGCGGGTTTTGCTGCATGCGGCCACGGCTACAGCCCCTCTCGGCTCGTGAAAGTAACGACCCCGGAATGGCGCGCGCTATCTAGCTATCGAAAATTCAACTTGTTTTACATATTATTTTAATAAATCTCATACCGAGCGAGAGCGAGAAAGAGAACAAATCGACCCTTCTAAACAGCTCCCGTGCTGCGATTTTGATAATTTATTTTAATTTACAATGCTCACGATTTATGTCTCTTCCAGTTGCGAATGTGTGGCTTTGAGATGGAGCAAACGAGTCGATGTGTCTATGCGTTTGATTTTGGACTTTGTTTATTTACTTTGCTCTATTTGCTCAGCGAACAAGCACTTTCGGCTCACCAGGCGAGTTTTTGCGTTAGAAAATTTGACTTTTCCATCGTTCAGGTGTTTTATCTTTTAGGAAACCTCATACTGATTAGCAGTTGGGCGTGAGGTTTTGGACGTCGATTCGATTTGCTTTTTGGTTAGGTGTTTGTCTAGCCCCCACCCCTTAAACGATGTCGCCCGTAGCAAAATGCGATCTTTTGTTTTTGTCTTACTCCATGTTGCTTCTTTCTACGATTAAACCACCACCGAACACGATTGTAGCAGATTGGTGATGCTGCACAAGGTTTCGATACGAATAACCCATAAAAATGAACATGGATCCGATAACATAACTTTGGGACGTTACACGCAAAAAAAGGGACAGGGAAAGGCCACACCATTGGAGCCGCAAAGGGAATGGATGGAAGTAATTATAATCTCAACCTCGAAATGATATTTCCACCTCCTCCAATACGCTATCTGTTCGTGTTCGTGCTTGACAGCCAGCAGGACCGAGTGCCAACGGTGTTTTTTTTTGTCTCTCCTAGCTGGCTGCGCCCTGTGTGTCATGTTTTTTATCATAGTTGGGTGCCGTATAGATTGGTTTGTTGTCTTGATGATGTTTTGTTTCTTTTTCTCTTCCATTTCTCTTGTACTTTTCAATCCGTGAAGCACAGGTATTTCACTAAGAAAATTTATGGAAAGTGAGATCCGTTGCGGATAAAGTGCATCGTTCGGATTCTTCGATGTCGTCGACTGTCTGTCATATTTTTCGGACGGGATCGCTTCTCATCTCCATTCGCTTCTTTCTATCGCATTCCGTTTAGTGAGGGGATTTATAGAAAAGAGGAGTAGAGAGAGAAAAAAAAACACAACAAGCTAGTTGAGATCGATTCGAATGTTTTTTTTTTTTACTTTTATGATTATCCATTCCATGGCTGGCTATGCGCTTCGACACGGTGGTATGTTACGATTGTTTCGTTTACTTTTTTTTTCAAACTTTACGTTGTGTTTGTGTGTCTTGCCCTCTTAGCCATCTCTTCTTTCAAACGCCGGCATTCGAAGATGGTGTCTGAAATTGAGGTATTGAGCACGGTGCGCCCGAGGGCGATGGTCCAAATTAATGACTTGTCGGTGGGTTCTGCCAGCAAAGAGGCCACCACGCGCGAACTCGTTTATAAATTCAACGATTAGCATGATCGGATTTAACGAGCTCGCGGTCGACGGTTCAGAACATTTTTTCTTTTCGGGCAGAAGCGTGGACGTTCTCAATCATAGGGCAGCCCACCCATTGTAGGGGCGAAAGAGCGAGCGACTGTGGTGATCGCAAAACGGTTGACAGCAATCATCGTATTTGATAGGCTTTATGGAATTGGAGTTACTTTTTTTCTGCGTTAGTTCTTCCCCGATCTTTCTGGTTAATAATCCATAAAAATATTAATTGAATTATGATTTATTGGTCGTTAACATTGAACTGGGACAGTACGTACCGCTTTAACTTTTGGGTACATACGCATCAAACAAATACAATAAACACCCGACGATGGGGTATACTCGGTGTCGGTGCTTTCGCGCTTGAAGTGGCGGCGTATTAGTAGCGCAAAAGGCAGTAAAGCTAATAAAAGACATTAATGCGCACATTGTAATGTAAAGCGACGAACCTAGTTGCAGGAGGCAATATTTGACGACCTTATCGACTAGTTAGGTAAACATGGATTTGGGCATGTCCCTCCGAATAATGTCCCTCCGAAAGCTTCCCGGCACCACGACGGGATCAGCAAAGGTTAAAAGCAATAGAGCACTCTACCCCGGATTGCATTTGTATATTTTTTCTCTAACATCTAACCTCTCTAGTACGCTAAAAACTAAGAAGAAAACAGAAACAACACACTTTCACGCTGCGCCCGGTGCATGATCGTGCCCATAAAAGTCTCGGCCCGATCGAGACAAAATCACAATAATTGACGGTTTCGAGTGATTTCGGCTGACTGCGCTCAAGTGCTATCGCTTGTGCTAGGGGGTGAGCAATTGTGATTTGTTTGGGGTTAAGATGAGCTGGTGGAAGCTGTTTTTGGGGCTGCTGAAGATTCGATCCCATTCTGACTCGATAGGCAATCGAAATTCAAAATCCGCTGTACATTATACACAAAAAAAGGCATGAGAGAAATGGTGCCAATTTGCTTAAAAACGAATCCATAGCTCGCACCCAAAATGGAAAGGAGACAAAAAATTAAACTGTTATACAAATCAAGCGCTATCAGGAAAATCTAATTTCTCATCGCCGGAATAAAGCGCCAGTGTGAGCGAAGCAGCACGTGGGAGGCAGTTTGGAACCAATTTCGCTTTCGCATCGTGCGCTTTGGGTAATTGTAATAAAATTATAATAACAATAATCAACAACAAATAAAAATAATGAGCATATTTGGAGTGGCGCTCGTGAGTAGAAATAATTAAACTTTAGGGTTTCAACCTTTTTCGCTGTCGCGATAATCGCTCAAGCACAGCTTGCCGTGTACACCCAGCAAGGAGCAGCGCTGAGTGTTTATCCATGTAGGAGGAGATGAAGAAAGTTTTCAGCTCACGTGGTGGGTGCTTTGGGGTTAGCACGCTTTCTTTTGGTTGGTGGATTTACAAACAAGGAAAACGCTAGTGTCACAAGCGTTTAAGTATAAAGTGAGACAGTTTTTAAAGTGAGACGCTCTATCTTCATCGCACAAAGCTGCTGTTTAAAGGTTTGCTTATGTACAACGGATTAATAGGAGCAATACCGTTTCGGGACATTGCAGGCAAAATGTGTAAAGTAAATGCAAAAAAAAGTGCACAGAAAATGGTACATGATTTCCCGTGATAAGCAAGCTCACTTTACTACTCCGGAGGCAGGAATAAAATCATCATTAAAATGAATGAAGTAGCGATGGCATGTCAAACGGGAGCGAGGAAAACGGTACAAAACTATGGCACCCGGTTCGATTGAACTGTTAATAAGCGAGCTGAAGCGAGAACGATTCCTTTGCAGCCCACCTGAAACAATCGGGTGTCACATGCTGTAGTGCATCTCAGCGTTGACAGTTCGATACCGCCCACGTTACACGGAAAGCTGGATGCAAACAGCTACCGGCTAGCAAGTTCATATGCAGGTTACGGTGCATACACAGTAGAGCCGAAAAAAATTACCCTACCATTTATATTCCCCAGCTCATCGTTTGTCTCCCTGCATCGTCTGCCATTATTTGTGAGCTGTTTATACAAGCAGACTTTTAAGAAGCTGTTTCTACCCCCTACATCGGCACCGGAAGAACGAGATGAAGCTTTCAAGTCACGAAAACGGATCAACCCGTTGTCTGGCACGAGAGGCACAGGATGGTGATTGTACACGGACACCTCGAACTGTTTGCGCAACGGTGTGAAGATTATGCCGAAACACTTTCCAAACAAGCGGCACATCGGTTTTTGTTTCCTATGAGTCTTTGGGTGGGAGGATGGGTTGATGTTGGCGGTACGAGTTTGCTACCGTTTTCATCGTTGAGCTGTGTAAGAAGTTGTTGCTAAGTAACGAGAGCTATATTGGTATTTGCAGTTTGAAGGACAAATAATTTAAATGTTATATTAAAAAGTGTGGAAAATAAAGCTTGAATGGCCACGGTACAACTTGAAAGGCCACGGTACAACGGGGCAGTCCGATAAGGTTGTTGATGTGATAAACTCCGTTTGAAAAGCATCAACAATAATTTTTACGAAGTTTCTTATTTTAATGGAAAACAAATCATTCCAAACACTTATCAATCACTATCCGCCAGATGCAACCGTGGATGGTGTCATACAGTCCGGGAGGTCCCTCTTGATTTCTTTTGTAGTAGGCTTCTTCGGGTGGATTGAAGCAGGGCACCAAAAAAAAAAAAAAAAAACGGGAAGCTTTCTATTTCGGCATTACCCTACGGTAGCTATTCGCCTTTCTTCCGTTGAGTTGCTAAAGCAGAAGAGTTCCTCTTTAGATATTGGGGGAAGAATGGGGTGGAAGGTATGCTTGTGCCATTGGCAACTTGTGGACGAGTGTTTGTGAATTTTTGTTTATTGTTATTCCATTTCCAGCTTTCCGCAGTTGACTGATGATGATTGTTCGATAAAAGCGCACCAAACAATATACCGAGCGTCTGCTTGCAAATCGGAAGTTGCTTGCAAAGGAGGATGAGGAAGGTGGAAGTGATGACCCGACCCAAAACGGTGAGGTCGGACTGCCTCTCAGGCGGCAGCTTCATTTCAACCCAAACAAAACAAAAAA
>KB676891.1:0-10337 GCA_000349165.1 Anopheles christyi | reverse complement strand
CACTATCCGCCAGATGCAACCGTGGATGGTGTCATACAGTCCGGGAGGTCCCTCTTGATTTCTTTTGTAGTAGGCTTCTTCGGGTGGATTGAAGCAGGGCACCAAAAAAAAAAAAAAAAAAACGGGAAGCTTTCTATTTCGGCATTACCCTACGGTAGCTATTCGCCTTTCTTCCGTTGAGTTGCTAAAGCAGAAGAGTTCCTCTTTAGATATTGGGGGAAGAATGGGGTGGAAGGTATGCTTGTGCCATTGGCAACTTGTGGACGAGTGTTTGTGAATATTTATTTATTGTTATTCCATTTCCAGCTTTCCGCAGTTGACTGATGATGATTGTTCGATAAAAGCGCACCAAACAATATACCGAGCGTCTGCTTGCAAATCGGAAGTTGCTTGCAAAGGAGGATGAGGAAGGTGGAAGTGATGACCCGACCCAAAACGGTGAGGTCGGACTGCCTCTCAGGCGGCAGCTTCATTTCAACCCAAACAAAACAAAAAACAAAAAATGTGCCGAGGCAATATTCATGCAAATGAAGAACCCATTCGCGGTCGCGTGATGTCTTCTGTGTGTGGTGTGAGAGCCGGTGTGTGCTATGGGTTGATTTCTGCCCTCGTGTTCTTTCCGTCACAACTCCGGTGCCACAAGGTGCCACAGAGATCGGTTTGGATGCGGCAGTTCTCACTTCGTGAGGTACGAATAAATTGCAATCAATCAAGGCGAGGGTTTGTAGTTGAGGTTAGTTTTTTGGGCTGGTTTGAGTATAATTTTCTGTGCCGGTGAAATGTGCTCGTGTCGTACTTTGCAGACGGCAGGTAAGGCTGGATCCGTGTTGGCGTTTCGGTACGCTGTCGTGGCTTCCTTCCCGTGGCCACCTAGAAGGGTAGAGGTGAAAATGCAGCGTTTTTTTCTTCTTTTAATGCTCGATGTTCCTTCCTGCTCCACTGCTAGCCGATGACACTTTCGACACGAGAGACCGGTGTATTACCCCACTGCAGATGTGGGTGGCAAGTGGGCGAAAAAAAAGGAGGGGAGGAAGGAAGGGGAATGTTATGATGATTTGTTTGGATGCCGCTTTTGCACCTTTCGCGGGTCCGTTGTTTTGTGCAAACACTTACTTTGTTTTGGGTCGAACGAGCGGTTTCTTGTGGTGAGAGTTTTCCTTTCATGGTGCTGCTTGTTGGTGGTTGATTAATTTGATTGCAGTATTCAAGCAGGGATTAGCATTAGTGTACGGGTTGGAAAACGATGAGCAAGCTCGTTATGCATCTTTGTACTGAAGAAGAACATTGTTTTTTTTTTTTATTTCGGGAAGAACGGCCAGGCCATTGTTTTAACATTGTAATAAATTCAAAATAAAACCTAAGCTATATAAAAAAACACGGTTGTCTCTCAACGAAACAGGTCATCAAGGTTTTTCCACGACACTGACCATCATTTGACACTCATGCTCAGGCAGATCGTACGTCGTGATCATTACCGACCCTCTTTTCCCGAATCCACCAATAAACACTATACTGTGAAAGGAAATTGATACCTTTAACCACCAATAAAGCATAGATTAGCGAAGTTTATTCCACTTTCTCCACCTTCGCAACGCAGACATGGATCGCTTATGCTCTAGAAAAAAAAGAGGCTCATTAGCAGGCACACCCGCGGCCGTTTCTCGCACCTGCCAGAGCATGCGCCCAGTGGCGACAAATGGCTAATGGTTCGGTGCTAATATTAGATCACAATCGAACTGCCAGCGGGAAGGACACACACTTGGCCGTAAAGGTAGTCCCGTTCGAAAACCGCCTTGCTAATCCGCCACTTGGATCTCTGTTTTCGAAACAATAATTCACGTTTCGACGATCGACGAGTCGCTGGTCCGGGTTCAGCAACTGGTGAAGAAAGTTCACCCTCTGTGGTCTGTGTGTTTGCGCAGGAATCTGGTTGAACTGAATGGGCGGCTAATTATGGCCGCTCTAAATCAATCAAACTTATCGCGATCGGACGATCGCAGAATCAACGGCGAGTGGACACTATGAAAGGGAACGGATCAACTTACCGTGAGCTGAGGTTTTGGGCAACGGGGTTGTAGGGATTCCTGGTGCAGAATAGTCACTCGAAGACGTGGTGACGTGTACGCACTGATGATCTAAGTGAGCGCTAATAGATACGTAATGATCAAAATCAAGACACCAAGGAGCTACGGGCTTTGTAGATAGTCGAGATATACTAACGTTCCACGATGTTTGAGATTGGAACTGGGGTAGTAGCCACAACTTCTAATGATGTACAATATTGTCTATTCTGACCTTCTAGGGAGTGTCATTGGCTAGCATGTAGCACCCACTCTCATCTCGTAGCACCAGCAGAACTTTGAAATATATGCATGTGCACCCTGTCCAAAAAGTCAAACGGGGCAGGCGTGCTACCGATTAACGGTCCTACACCCTGCAATCACCCAAACCATTCGCATCGGTAAATCGATACAAAGTTGTGTTTTAGCGGCTTAATTTCGATTGCAGGATATTCGGTTTCTCTCAACGATCACTCACGATCGCTTCTCGAATCTAATAGTCACTAGCGGTGCGATGGCTTGCGTAAGCGGTGCCGTATGTTTGGGTGCAGCGTGATTGGACGATCGTTACTGTTACTGTATGTACACTGGACTGCCACCCCGCCACCCAATGACGCCCGCTCGGCCCAAAAATGCTCAGACTCTGGTCAAATCGGATCAAATGCCACGGCAAAGTTCACCTGACGGGCATAGCGACGTGGTAAAAAAAGCCATAGCCAGAAATTTAATGTAATTACTATGAATCCCAAAAGCCGGAGGATCGAAGCGGGAGCTCCACTATGTTACTATGAAAGTGATCGTTAGAAGATTCGGCCCGACAAAGTCATCCCGAACGGTGCGCGGCATTCGCGGCATAAATACAGGCCGAGGCTAAGAAGCACTGCGGCCATGCAGGTGGTGGCGGTGGTGCCGCTGATGTTTGAAACAAAACGAACACTTAATTTATGTAAAGCAGCACATAATTGAAGCGTTATGCAAATAGCATAGCCGAGCGCACCTTTCAACTTTCGACGGGTTTCGGTGGGGCCACGATCGTGACGCGTCTCGACGCGTGTTTTTTTTTCTCTCGAAGGCGTGAATGCGTCTGCGTAGTGCTTTTTCTGGACCGTGTGGCAAGTGATTCGGACGTCCCGTCGGGTTTCGCTAGAGCGTTAATGTACCTTCGTAAAGGTTTCAAGAAATCGCACAGGTGTGCTCATGTGCCTGTGATTCCGGATTTTGGAGAGGGGTTTGCAAAGCTTTTCCAAACAGTTCCTAGAAGACCAGCCCATCTTACGTATCGTTCACATACTAAAAATAGCTGATCTTTGCAAATATCAGCTATCAACGGGATTTCCATTGACAAGTCCACATCACACTAAGCTGATTTCTGGGGTTTTATTCGACTGTTTTGCCACCTTCTTAAGAGCTGTCGAGTGAACGAGGGATTTTCACGTCCAAGCGGGACGTTATTTGATTACCGCTCGGTAAATATTTGTCCACTCTTAGACCTTCTTAGGTGCGCTGAACGTCCTAAAGCCGGTCATAAAAAGAAACTGTGCTATCGCTTTCAAAGTGTCCACCATTGAAGGATTGGGGCCGATTTCACGGCACGTGCTCCAACAATGCTCCCAATTGACGACCATTTTGATCGTTTCTGTCAAATGTATCAATATTTGGAGGCGAGTGTTCGATGGTGCATGTGGACGATATGAATGGAGGGCTCAATACAAAACAGACCTTTTCATGTTTTTTTTTTTATGTGGGGAGGAGGGCAACAAGTTCCAAATTAATCCTATCACCGCACACAATTGTCGCCTGTCATCGGTGTCGACCTGTTGCTGGAGAAGCGATTTGTGGCGTGCCTCGAGGCATATCGCAGACCAAAGATATCGATGAGATGTTACAATTCGCTGCGCTTGTTAGTGGTGTCGATGTTGTGCCGAGTACTGTCAAGAGGGAGAGTGATTTGTTGTGCCCTTGAGTGGTTTCGCTTGATAGGAATGGTGTGACATCGTTTGTCATTTTAGCAGATAAAATAGTCGTCTCAGTATAATCTTCACCATGGGACAGGCATTTTAATGTTAATGAAAGCAAAGTATGTTGACACCTAGCTCTAACCTCTGATCTTGTCTGGTATAGCAACAAAATCGTGGGAATTAAAAACAGCACCAGAAAAATATTCGCACCTACCTTAAAAAGTATTCAAACTATGTGCAACTACATCTTTGCAGCACACAGTCACGTAATAAATCGAATACAACATCCTCAACATTATCGTGCACTGTCACAGATTAAGTGCATCTGCAAACTTCAACACTGGTGGTCACTGGATCGTAAGATATGACATCCATTCACAAAAGGCTGCCCGATTCAGCACAACAGCACAGTGCAGCTGGAAAAATCTATCCCACCTCTACCGCAACGTGATGCATCTCGTGATGCATCTGACCAAAGTTTATTGCACACAGAGCCGTTAGCGCCTTCGGGCGCTCCAGACTTTAGAAATTGTTCGCGGAATACCGCTACACGATAAAGCAACTCATTGTGGAAGGTGAAACGGAAGGGGTAGGGGAGGGAAATAAATCACCAACATGTCGCATTTCACTGTTTTCTCAAACCAAACTGACCCAACGTGGTCGTGTTTTCTGGTGGCGAAGAGTCCGGGGATCAATAATCGGACAACAAAACGGTTTTGGCACAGCAAGAGCAAAAGAGAGGGAGAGCGCGCAAGGAAGAACGAGTGTCTTGAGAGCTATATTGGTCGTGTTTGTTGCGGAAGGAAGCAAAACAAGTAAATCGTGACTTCTGTCCAGTCGATGAGTGGCTTGAGTGAGGGACGTAATACTACCGAGCAGATGAAAGCAACCAGACGACTGTGAGGACATGATTGTTGGTGCGAGAGTAAAGTTTGTTTTTTCAATGTTGTTGATATGTATCAAAACATCCAATAGCTGTACTAGATAAATTGTAACCATTGTGTAATCAAAGGTTAGGAATTGACCTGTCCAAAATATCTTTCAACAATCCTGCAGATGAAAAGATGGAGCCTTCGGGAATCAATCTTAGGGAAAAGTATCAATCAAACCTTCTTCAAAATGTCCGATTGGACGAATGATAATGAACCGTGGAGAATGCAATTACCCCGCACACGAAGGGGGACTCGCTCGTTTGGTGTGCAAATTAAACACGATCTTTCATATCGGAATGGGTAAAACAGACTCAAAATATAAAAAACGGGGCACGGCCCACACGAGGCACTTGTTATCCGGCACAAGACCATTTTGCTCGCCATTACCCGGCCCAATAATGAACGCTTCCAGCAGTGTCCGATCAACAACAACAACGAAAATTGTAGCCAAAAAAACAACAACAAAAAATCATAAACCTACCGCACCCAAACACATTTTAGCTGTCTTATGAAATGCTGTTGCCAATGCTGTGCTGCTCATTAAACTGAATAGTGGTTTGAACTGGCTCGGTACTACCTTCTAATGGTACGCTTTGTACGCGGTCAAAACGACGGGCGACGATGAGGCAATAAATTTGGTCAGGTGAAAATCTAAATTGCTCTCCCACCGATGACGATCGTCGCACAGGTCACAGAGCTCCTTGCCTCCTCCCCCCAATTGTTCAACACAACCACGACTGTCTGACTGATCTAACTACCACCCGCAGCTATGTCGCTCCCGGACATTTCGATGGAACGGGTCCGAAAGTATGTTGGCACTACCTGTTGCTAGATGATTCGGGGGTGTGTTTTCGATAGGTGAACGCCACAGCACAGCAGTTTTCCCTACTGTTCATTAGCGGAACAAGTTATTACCGCATGTTGCCATGTGCGTACGCACTGGACATGCGGGAAGATTAGACTAACCATACGGTCAGTAGGAACCATCGAAAAATCAGTGCACAAATCGACCCCATCATTGAGTCAAGCATCCGGAGCGTAAATATTAATCAAGCGCCAATGCTCGTGGTGGTTGCCGGGTCGAGACTGAGCCACTGGAAAAAACAAAGCACCACAATCGAAAGACGATCGAGACGTATACGGGACGATCTTCGACGACAGGTCGGTGATCGCAGTTGGCGAGCGAGTTTTTTTTTTATTGTTGTTGAGGGGGCTGAGAAACAGGGAAGCACTAGCCGTGAGCACCGAACTAATTCGACCTGAAATATGATTAACCAAAGCAATCATTTTCACAGTAAGCGTTCTCAAGCCATCGACCATCGAGGAGGGTGAGTACGAAATTCAGGCCAAAAATAGGGCTCGGGCGTGCAGATCGCGGCATGGTACATGGTTAACCTGCCGAACGGACGACTCCCCCATGTGGTGTAGGAGAGAAACAATTTAATTAGCGCTTAGTAGAGCAGTGCCTACCGAAATCGTGGTGGTTCGCTAGATTGGTGATCTACTTTCGATTTGCTATTGATATTATCCTCCGCCCTGGCCAGCAATACACACTGCTCGGCTTTTCGGTCTTTCTTCGTGGACACTCTTCCAGTGTGAGAGGGCACCGGAGACTTATGGGCACCTATCCATCTCGCCGAACTCAATCCTAACCGCGGCAAACAGATCGATCGAATGTCCAATCCAATTGGCATTCCGGATTATAAGGACCACCGTTACGGGTGCTGCTGGCCGCAAATCAAAGCGTCCCCTCGTTTTAGGGGGTTTTGGGACGAAACATGAAAGGTGCGGACCGCCCGGAGGGTTTCGTGTGTCGGGGACAAACTGGGGGGGGGAATTTGAGGTGAGATAACCTTTCGCCGTCTGAATTTGCTGGTTGGGTGGAGAGCCGTCGATGATGAGAATCTGGGCAGGGCTTGGTCGAAACGGTTGCCTGGATCAATAAATTTAATCGGCCGCATTATGCAACATTGATCGTCGTGTCGGGTTCGTTATAGAAATGATTTAAGGGGCTTCTGGTCAAAAACACGTGAACGGGGAATGCGTTAGTGGTTGAATTGGTTGAGAGGTTTTTTTGTTGTTGTTGTTTGAACGACGTAAATTAATTGATACAGAGGGCACGATCGCTCCAAGCTGGATGATCACTTTCGATTGCGGATGAGCAAGATACTGTTTAAATGGTAGGCTTAGGAACAGGACTTTGCCTAAGATTTAGGATGGTGCAGGATTATTCAAAGACAAAGAAGACAAGTTTTCCGATCTCCTATCTAGTTTTTAATATTTCAAGAGAGAAAAATAAGTTGTGTGATGCAGCCAAATTTAAACTGTGTTGTTTTATTCTTAAGGGCATTCCAAACAGCTATCAGAAAAGCTCAAAACATATTTCGAAATTTGCAGTTTGAATGTAAAATAATCACTTTATATCGCCCACATTGGTCTTGGGTGGTCATACAATAACGATTTTTTTATGCTTTAAATCCTTAAAAAAAGAAATTCAAAATTATGCTGGCAGCTAAGCTAAAGAGTATATAATGATGATTATCCTTTCATGCGAGCTTATCAAGTGGGCACGATTTAATATTTTACCCTTCGATCGAACCCACGGCAGCCTTAAGCTGTAACTCATAAATCTTCCATCCGGTGACACTTCAGATATTTTGGCAGGCCCCGAAACTAATGGCGACAGGTTGCGTGCATACCAGTGCATGCATTTCGAGATCCGTTCCACAAGTCACGGTGCACGCATAAAACATCCCGCATCGCGAGTAGGAAATTATGATAAATTGTTTCGTTTATCGTCATCTCTTTTTATTTTCGGTTTTTAACCCCATTCAAAGCATTTCCATGTTTCGCTACAAAGGGTAGTGCGGGTAAAACAGTGCGTTAAGGAGTGTGTAGGGAGGAATGAAAATTAAATCGCTCGGGAAGGAATATGACATCACAATCGAGACGGAAACGGCTTTATAAAAGAATGAAACCCTTTTACCAGTAGAGAAGACTACACGAAGAATTTGAAGCTGTCCATCACGGAGTAAAGGGGACCCATTTTTGTTTGGAACGTGCATATTTCTTTCACTTGCGGTTTTCCCAGCATTTTTCGAGCGCGTCAATTTGGCGGAACGAAAGAATTTAGCCAATGTTTTAAATGGAAATAAAAGCTTCATCAGGACCGCACCCGACGTTTGTCGTACCCGGAACGAGATAGCGTGAGGTCACCGAGCGCGAACAATTGCTGAACCTCAACGCGCTTCCATAATGAGTTCAGTTCCGCACGATCGAAATAAGAAGACGACACCGTGAAGGGGTGGGATATTTGAGGCAGGAAATTTGGAAAACCTTCACCCTTCTTTTACCCCTGCGTACTGTTCCTCTAACTACCTTTAAAAGAAAAAGAAACTAGTAAGTCTGTAAAAACGCGATCCATCGGCAGCAGCGTGATCGAGCATGGTGAACTCTGATGCAGTGAAGTGAAGAAGAGAGTGGTGGATAATTTCTTGACCGTTTGAAAATTATCTCATTATTTGAGTTATGAACGATAATTTGTACCGAATGTAATTGCACCCACCGAAACGATGGGTTTTTTTTTCGTGTGGGAAGATGGAAAGGGATGGGTGAAAAGTTGTGTATCGTTTTGTAGCGCATGTTTTGAACGATTCGATTGGAGCATTTTGTTGTTTTGTTGTTCCTTTGAGTTTTTCATCCTAACCATTCCGTTTTGGTTCTGCGTCATTGCGCGTAACAGGTTGATTTCCGTCCGGGGTTGAACACTCATCGCGCAAGTACCACGCAGCGTGGGGTCAAGTGTTAGGTAAGTGAGCTTTCATGGTAAGAGAGTTCGTTACCGAGTGGTGCAGGTGTGTCTTGAATGTAATATTTTTGTTCGGTCTGTTGTGGGCGATTTGATAGACTAGTTGAGTTTTTTTTTATTGAAAATGAAGCAACAAGAGCAAAAGAAGGCTTTTGTAAATTTTAAGAGATAAATGGAAGGTGAATGATGGAGACTCCATAGCCTTAATAAGAGCTTATCAAAAAAACAGCATTACTAAAGAGGTGATTTTGACCGGATCTTCCATCACTTTGCATTTCAACACCAATAATTTATTGCATTCCTTTTCAGCCTCACCCCTACTGATTCGCCACCCAAAAACCCGAGCTCATGCTACTCCACTCCGTTACCATTTCCATTCAGGATGAAGGATAAGTCAATAGCCGCCACCATTGATCACAATGGAAATTGGAGAGAACTGGAGTGTATGCAAAATTAAGGCCAACGGTCGACCCCGTTATACGTACCACCGCGTGCAGCATGAGTATGCGATTATGTAGCTGATTATGGATCGGGTACGGCACGATCGCCCCAAGACCTCAGCGGTAGTGGCGGTAGCTCCGGCTGACTGTTTCCATCCGAAAACAAAACAAAAAATCAAATTAAAAAATTCCTTTCCCAAAACTGGAGCTGCTCCCACAATCCACCACGAAATGGCAGGTGGCAGGGAGGAGATGTTACGTATCCGTGTCCTCGAGCGGGTGTTTGATTTCAAGCTGGTCGAAAGGCATTATCAACCAGCAATTCACCAGCGTTGGATCGATTGAAACGGGTCAGATTTGGCCACCCTCACAACGTTGTTTTAGGTGGTTCAACCTTTTCGCGCATTTACCGCTGCTCGGTCGGCCAAACGATGAAGAAACCAAACACGCTCGGGTGTGACCTGACCTCCGATGGGATACCGCCGTTAGAAGGATTGGTAGGCAGTTTTTCGACGCATTGCCATAACCCCATGGGAGAACCTTGGGTGCTACCATGTAATCATCAATTTATGATTATTATTAGTCGGCACTATCCGCAACTATCCGCGAGGAAAACGGGATGGTGGAAGTGGGCAGGTTGGCATCGATACTTACAGATTTCGGCAAATCTTCAGCAGCCGCCACGGTAGTGTTTTAATGGTAAGGTTAGCTTGCGGTTTCCTTCCATGGTTCCGCGTCTAACGGCAGTTGGCGGTCTGCTGAAGAAGACATCTAGACATCATAACCCTAGGGGACTAGTTTGGAGCTACCAAGAATGAAGCAATAATGTTACATCATGGTGAAGAACATGCACACCACACACCACCATCTCTCTTCCATCAAGTCCAAAGATGAACAGGTGTGTGTGTGTGTGTGTGTGTGTGTGTGTGTGTGTGTGTGTGTGTGTGAAAAGAGTAACAGGTATTGGCGCATCTTGGTGTAGAATTTGGAGGCCAAAACAGTCCTGACCGCCGCGACCAAGATGCGCTCTAGGGCACGGAATGTGTTAGATCGTAAACTGTGGGGTGGTAGAAATTCCACCCAGGATTAGGAAGGCACAGCTTTTTCGGAAGGTGCGTCATTAAACCGTTCCACGCTCT
>KB676880.1:0-18947 GCA_000349165.1 Anopheles christyi | reverse complement strand
ACGTGACTGGTATCTAGCAAGTTGGCAGAACGCTATGTGAAATTTGATTTGAATTTTGACAAAAAAAAAAAAAAAAAACATTTGTCATGAGATCAAGATGGAAAGTAAAAGCATAAATCCTCCTTTCTACTCCTTTCGCATTCAGTATCGATCCGACTCCGGCTGTTGAAAGATAAGTTTCAAATCTTTGCCAACAAAAAGAAAAGAAAAGAAAAGGAAAATCCATCACCTTCAATGGAATGAAATGATGTGGGTTCACGTGGTTGAACGTTAGCTATGATCAATCGTTTGCTGATACTGTGGCAGCATTTGGAGTGCATTTAACGTGAAGTTGAAGAATAATGCCCAAAGGGAATCTCGCGCAAGGTAAAGTAGGCGGCGAGCAGAGAGTGTAGCTTTCAACGGGTGGATCAAACTGAAACGGAGTTAAGCGAAAGCAGGATTAGCTTACGCTATGCTACCCTCATGGAACTTTTTATGTTCACCGATATGATGGTTGTGGCAGCATGTGTGCTACCTGGTTAAGAATGTTTCATTCCCGTTGTTAGAATAAAGCGAACAAAGTAGAATATCATACGCAGTTTCGCTTGTTGTGCTTTTGGGCATAATGGTAAAGCAGTTGCCATAGTGACGAGCCGACCGGGGTGTTTTATTTAAAATGACAAGAAATCATTGTAATGGAATCGAATGTACTTTAAAAATAGATGTTTCGATAATTGAATGACGTTTCGTGTTGAGCAGGTCAAAAATAGGCTTCAAAAGTGAATCATTTGGAAAAAGCAGTAAACGGTTAATTTTGTCACCTTATGTGTAAAAGTTTTCTGACGACATATGTTCAAGGTGCCGTAAACAATTAGGGGCTACAAATTTAACGTGTGACGTGTGTTATCAATTTACAGTATAGCTCAGTTGGTCCTGGGAATGGTGCACATGAAAATTATTGTCAAACTTTGCGCCATTTTCTAAGGAGTGCAAAACGCAAAATGAATGATTGTGAGTGAAATATGTACAATGGAAGTGTCCAAAAAGTAATATTTGCCACACGAATCTCGGTACGATGGTTGATTTGCGAGGAGGGGAGACAAATAGCCGTTGCCATCACAATCCCTTCCAGAACCAAAGAATGAAAGCGAAAGCATCAGGTGGTGGTACGGTGTAATCCTCCTTGTATTAAGTTTCCATTGCAAGCGAAGGCTTTTGAACTTTTATTACCACAAAAATGAAGTGACACACTGTGGTTCAGTGTGGTAGTAGTAAAAGTGCCTTTGTTGTACATTTACCGTCGAATGAGTATTTTCCACTTTGCCTGGCGGAAAGTGGCAATCCAAGCGCAGCTTAATAACGTCGGTGGTGGCTTACGTTTACGAGGCCGAGCAGTAGCAGATAAAATCGAGGTCAAGAATATTGTTTTCCTCGGTCGTATTTTCCCTAAAGCTAAGCGGAAGCAGCTAGTCAATAGAAGATGCCAGTCTTGCGGCTCTGTTTGTTCTCCCCGAGTCCCGAGGACTAACGCTCGTGCAGTGTCTTTTGGATGTTGGATGTTTCCCTGAATTAATGGCACAACAAAGAATGAAGAAAGATTATGACAATAACAACCTGATTGTGACATATTTAAACCAAAGATGGCAAATGACCCGGGCAAAGGAGGGGGGTATGGTGGTTGTGCCACAACATGGTGATTTATGTTACGACTTTCGTTTAGTCAAAATCACCCAGAAGTGCTAGAAGGAATAAAATGAGTCTCCCTGTTTGGATTGTTCCGTCATTCGCTAGACTGTTTGTTAATTGCATGCACAGTTTCGTTCTTCTTATTTCCCATTATCAAAACAACTTTCACGACAATTTCGCGCCCACCCAACATGTGCTGTTTAAATTCAACTTTGTCGTGTGCCGAAATGGAAACAGGGCGAAAGTATCACTTTCAATGAGGTGCGTACATAGAAGAAAGGCTCTACCCCCAGCAAAGGGATTTCACGTTGTACGGATGGAATTTGAGCATCGAAACACGACGTACGACATTCTGTTACACATGCAAATATTCATATCATTACGTGGTTTTTTTGCGCCCCCATCCGAAAACACGCCTACGGTCATCGAACGATATGGAAAGGTTGCTTCTTGCACTGATGCTCTTTAATGAAGAATTTTGGAAGTTGATTTTGCAAATACTAAATTCAGATTTTTATTTTAAGAAGAAAAGGCTTACAATTTGAATTTGCTGAGATCATCATTAAAATTCAAATTCGCCAATAACCTTTTGTACAATCCGATTTAATTCATTATTTATGCACAACAGCTTCAAGCAGCATAAACGGAGTAACTTTAATCACTAAAGGCCAGATCATGTATTTATAAAAAAATTTCATATTTTTCACATGTGGAAATTTCAAATTGCACAACAGTGTCTAACAATCATTTCCGAGAATTATCGATGGCGATAATTATCACAAAAAAGGGAAGTTTGATTTCTTCTCACCCTAGAACAGTATTTAAATTATCCTGATTGATACACTTTGCATGAGTATGTAAATTTAGTTTGTTGTAGACATAAATAAAAACTAATCTACACTATGAACTTTACCTTCTGGCACTGATAAATCCATCATTGAGCGTTACAATATGTTAAAATCCTTTTTCGTGAAGATTGAAAAAATAATGCTGTTTTAAATTACAAAACACACTGACACTGTACACAATTTCTTGATAAATGGGCAGCTATGTTTAAAGTAAAAAGCATTTTTTGTATAAATCCTGCCACAAAAAAACACTATTGTTATTTTATTGCGAGTGCAATACCACACTGCAACTGGATTGCAACAAGCACATTCAATATCCGCACAACAGCAATGCACTACAACTAATCCTTCCGCGACACGGTTTAGTTTTGTTCGTTCCCGCTTAAACAAAACGCCAACTGCCAGACGAGACGACGGAATGTTTTATTTTCGTTTTCCTTCCTTCGTCTGAGCGGATCCGAAAGGCACGCGACGCGAGCACGCTTCCGTTCACGTTGAAATCGAACGTTGAAATGAAAGTGAAAATTCTGTCCGTTACCGTAGCCCTGCATCATCCCGTGTCCGATGGAGACGCGCCAGACACAGAATGGAAAAGCTCACCCGAAAAGAAACACCGACGCTTGCGAAAGCTTTCCTCTCCGGAGCCACACCGTAAACGAAAGCCGGTTCGAAGTGGTGTGCGTGAGTGCGAAGGATGTGTTGGTAGACGTTATTCTCCCTTATCAATGCTGCTCATGGCTGATGTTGATACCGGCGTAGTAGCAAGAGCCTTTCCTTTTCTGCAAACGACGGTTGGTTGAGTGGCGCGTACCGACCAGAGTCAGTCAATTGCCCAACAGTGCGAGCATGAAAAAATATGCATACGAATGTGTTTTTCCTCGGAAAAGCGGACGATTCACGGAAAGTGTGTTTCATTTTTTTTCGCATCGACATTGTTCAACTGACAGGCTGATGGAAAACGTGCTGGTTTACTGGGGTGAAAGCGATAAACATACGAGTGCGGGAACCGATGCTCGTGTCGCAACGGTTTTGGGGAAGGTGTGGGGGTGGCTTAGGCCGTATGTACTTTCATCGACTGCAACGGGCGTTTTTGAGAGCATTCCAAATTGGATAGAAGCTGTGACGGATATGAGACGCCTAACAGCATCATTTTGCACGCTATCCAAAGGCAAGTAAGTTGAGCGATCAACTTGCAAATAAATTGAAATCGTGTACGCGGGTGAGAATGAGAAATGATTTTTCTACTATGTTTCATTTATTGGAATCAGTAGAAATTTCACTTTTGCAAACAAATTTCCTTTTTGGCGGAAGGTTAGTGTATGAACCAAATTATTCTGCAATGTGTGCAAGCAACTGGGAAAATAGTTCCAGCTGGGGTAAAAATGTTGTGCCGGCTTATCTCGAACAGCTAGCATTACATTGTGTTTTCTTAGGGCTGTGCAGAAGTTAGAATGTTATTTCTCGTAACAGATTGATAAATGACTCAGCTGGCTTCAGCTGTGGGCCATATGTGTCTGTAATGTCTCACTTTGTGGCTGGGCAAAAATAAAACCAGCTTGTGTAATTCGAGCAAAGTACTTTGATAATCGTTCTGAATATAACTCCACATTTTTGGACAATGTTATTTTAGTTTTTGTAACAATTCGTGCGAGAATCTCAGCAGCAGCAGCCACCGAGTCCTAGAAGCATACAAAACAAATGTTGTTAGAGTTCTGGTGTGTAAAAATACGCTAAAGCTAGCCAAAACTATGCACAGTTTACATGGGTGGATAGAAACAACATCGTTTCAAAAGCCGTATCTGGTAGGAAATGATGATGAGACCAGGGCGAATGATGTACACTTTGGCGGAGGATAAGTTTATGTGTGTCGATAGTCAGCCTGAGTCAGTGAGGGAAGCTAATTATGGAGCACAAACAGGGATGACTAAAAAAATGAGCATCTGGCACATTCTTGGCTTGATGTTTGCCGAACCTGAGTAGTTACATTGTTACCTTTTAACCTTGACCTCTGTAGAAATGTTATATTTAAAAATGATTTTGTTGCATGAGCTGTTTTATAAGCAATATAAATTGATGAATTCCACTTACCTGATTTTCGCTTTGTGGGAGAGTGTCTTGGAAGTGTTGCAATGATTTCGATTTAAGCATTGAGCGACACTATAACACGCTATCTACTTTACTGCGATAGTGAATAGATTGTTTACAATTTGTTTCGAATCCACAACCACCTTTACCTTCATGGAAGGACTAAACGAGGACAGTCGGTGACCGGTTAGGACTTCAGTATTTCTGGTACCGTTTTTTTTCAGCCAAGTATTCGGTTCTTTAAGCACAACTCAAAGTATGATGTTTGCTTGCGAAACACTTGAACATATTTAATTCACTTACGAAAGAATCTATTCCACGTGTTTACAGTAGAAACGAGCCTGGACAATTTTTTCAACGGACACATAACAACTTAAACAGAACTAAAGGACTAAAAAAAGATTTCACTAAAGTCATTAATCATCCTTTTATGGTAACACATCGCAAAAGTAGACACTACATACTCTTCCTTAGTTTTGATGGAATGCTTTTTATGTAAGCTTTAGCGGATCAAAATCCTGAACAGCAAACAAACACCTAATCCCGGGAAAAGGTTTTTGTTTATATTATATTTGTTGTGCTGTGGTGTATGTTGTTATGCCAAATTGCTCCAAGTGGACAGTTGACATCAATCTCAATTATCCTGTCATGTGTCAAAGAAACATTGAGACGGGAAAAGTTTGACAAAATGTGTTTATGATTTTTTTTAAATATATAATTTTCCTTTTAATTATATCATTAAATTCGTACAATGTGGTTGTAAAGTCTGTAAAAGCTTAAACAACTTTGATAGGTTTTGTTGCTTCACAGATTAAACGATCTGATGTGATGAATCAACCGAACAGTGTGTGATTTTTTAAAAGTTATAGTTTTATTTTACCTTTACGAGTAATCTGCTTTTTTCTTATTTCTTTCTTTATTAAAAATGTTTATGTCCTCTTCGCTTGCTTCAGCTTCAATGGTTGGCTAATCTTAGCGAAAAACAGGGGCAACTTTTTCTGCTTGTCCATAATGATGAGTGCAAACGGTTGATCGGCTTTAAATTCCAACGTGTGCGTTATGCTCAGTGGAATGACGGTTGCTGTGGTAACGCTTGCCGCAACCGTACCATGTGGGTTAACGGTAAGGAAGGACTTTTGCTTGACGTCCGATACCTTAACATTATCGGTGGACAGTTGATCGAATGGTTTGCTATCTCCAAACATGCTGGCAATGCCCAACTGTGGGAAAAAGGGAAAGAAGGCGCCGTAAATTACGATGTAATGATATGTATCTGGTCATGAACAGTTACCTGCTTAAGTGGTTGCACCAGCGATACCGTACTTTCAGCTTTGAATTCTGGTAGCTGAAGCTTCACCTTGCTTGGTTCATCCTGATCGATCTCTGCCAGAATGTTGTGCATGTCTTGAACCCCAAAACGGCGCAGCTCTTGGTCGAGTTGGAAGCGTTCGTTTGGCAGAAAGAGGATCATCGACATCCGATCGCCATCGTACGGTAGCTCGATCCAGGTCATACCGTTGGCTGACTCGTCAGTTCGAGTATTTCCGTTACGAAGCTCCTTTGTTAGGAACATCATATTCACGGAGGACCGTTGAGGCGGTTGTCCACTCACGTAGAAAGATCCTCGTTCCGTTTTCGGGAACTTGTTCATCCACGTACCATTGAAGTAGAGGGCATTCATCAAGAATAGTTTGGTCTGAGGATCGATCGATTCTATGGTGAGAAAATGGAATCAAAAGTAACATTAGAATACATAATTTAAACATGCAAACGATTGCATTGCATACTTTCATCCACGACCTCGAGAATACGCTGGCGAGTCTTTTCCCTCGCCCAATTATTGATGGTTTCGGCAGCAAGGCTCGGGTTGGTAAAGTCCATCTCAGCCAATGGCACATGGTTGCGCTTAAGCGACTCACGGAACGCTGGCAGAAGCTCGATCGTGGTCGATTTGAAGATCTGCGAGGCCGTATCGAGTTTGTTCTTGGTGATGGGTCCCTCTTCAGCGTGAGGTGTCAGTGCACGCTCGATGTCGTGTAGATCGTTCATGTTAAGCTGCAGCACGGATTCCATCTCCAGCCGCGTTGCATTTGAGGCTCCATCGAACAGATAGGACAGTAGCGATTGTACCATGAGCGGACTTATGATGTAATTGCTTGTATCATCGCTGGGGAACGCTTTTTGGAAAAGCTTGAGCGAAAAATCCATCACTTTTTTGTCGTACCGAACGGAAGATTGCGGTACTTCCAGATTGTCATTGTCGGTAGATTGTACACTGGGACTTGAAGCGGCCACAGATAACTTTGTCTCGAAGTGGTTACAGTTGTTGCCGTTACATGGTGCTGGCTGTCTACTAGGCTGTGCAATGGTAGGAAACGAGGAGCACCGGTCTGAGTAGATGGGAAATTGTGTGGAGCATCTTTGGATATGTGGATTAGCGTCCAGGAAGGTGGCAAATTCCTCATCACAATTCCAGTTGCGAATTTGGTTCAAACTGCAGTAATCTTTCTTTGTCAGCATAGTAGAACCCTTATATTTTTGACACGAGATTATCGTGGCAAGAGCTGAGAAAAAAAGCGTAAAAAAAAAGAATAAAGGTAAATAATGGGTGCAGGAGGAGAAAACAGGATTTACGGTCTCTACATCACGAACCCAACCAGTAATTTCCCAATCTGCGGGAAGTACCAGCGAATTGTGATAACAAACAGGCAAAACATAATCTAACGATGAGCTTAATTCCGGTTTTCGTAGCGTCGTAAAGCTAACATGATCACACCGAGCCACCAACAAACCAGTCCGATCTGGGGGATTCCCCTACAGCTTACGGTATAGAGGGTTTTACCCATACAGCTTTGAAGAATTAATAGATTATCGAGGGGCTCTTTGGGAATACAGCTGCAAACCAGCTAGCCAGCAGGCTAGAGTCGATGGCAGGAGCCGAACTGTATGACGAATCGAGAGGTCAACAGCGTGTGCACTAAAGCTGATAAGCCTGTCAATGTTCTTAAACGCCATATGCACTATGCAAATGCTGCTGCTTTCCTCTAGCATATGTACGATTTATATTAATTATAGGGTAAAACATAACCATACCCACTACTAGCAGTATCCGAATCATTGCACCTAAGAACACAAGCCAACCGAATGGGCAAAATGCACAACAACTAACTGTAACTGAGTCCAAAGAAGACGGTACGGAACTCACTCAGCTTCACACAACGATCACGACCTCGTAGGAAAACGACGATCGTGAGACTGGTGTGCTGCTCGATTCTGGTTTGCGCAGTGTGATGCAGGGCTCTGATAACTGGTCGGATGAGCATGCTCTCACGCAGTTGTTTTGTTCTTTCACCGGGGAAACCTTCGAACGTTCACACATACACACACATACGCATACGCTATCAAGAAACAGAAATGCGAGAGAGAGATCATGGAGGTGCTTGCGATCATCGTAGTGCGATTGAGATGAATTGTACCTACGGAGGTCTCGCAAAGATCTCGGGAATTCAAGCAAACTACAGTGCCGTACACAATTGGATTGGAAGAACGGTACAGATGTTGAAATATTTAATAATTTATATTTTTCATTGCAAATACTTCTGCACTCAATATGAGATCGACTGACGTATTTTGGGGCATTCATTAATTTCCTTGTGGAAATGGGCTGTTCTATCTGCTTAAAAATAAATTATGGTCTGCAATGGATGATCCCTCCGAAAACATGTTTCGTTGGTTTTTAATCAAGCATAATAAGCATAAACAGGATCTTTTTATGAGGTATTTTATTTACTCGGAGCTACTTGCTAGGGTGACCTTAATGTTATAAGAGGTATGTACGTTTAATAGTACGTACGCAACCGAGTGGAATATCTCGAACTTAGTTCGTACTCGGTTTAACTATCTTCCCGACAAATAAGGGATATTCGTGTAACTTATCCACGATCATCAAAAGGAACGGTTCGTCAACGGTAAAGTTAATGGTCGGTGGCGGAGGAGCCGCACTGAGCGCTACAAATGCCAGCGAGGCGGCCGAAGTTGCCGTAGTTCCTTGCTCGTCCACCGAGATAAACGTCCGCTGGGAAACATCACGCACGACCAACGGCTCATTGGAAAGGTCCTTGAGGGCTGATGCTCGGTCAAAGATCGATTTGAGGCCAAGTTTTTTAAGCGCAGGTACCAGCGACAAGGAACTGAATACGTTGAACTTTGGCACTCTCAGGTGCATCTTGTTGGTGCCACGATTCTGCTTCAAGCTCGTAATGATTTCCGTCACATCAGTGATGCTGAGCTGCTCGGCTGATTGCTGTAGCTGGTGCCGCACCTTCGGTAGCATTAGAATCATCGACAGTCCGGCGGTGCTTTCGTACGGTAACTCTACCCAACGCATACCGTTGCCATCGGGGAATTGTTTCTCCCCGTATCGGAACTTGTTGAACTGGTACATCATCGGTACCTGTTGGCCGACTGGAGTCCTCGAGTCAAAGCTTGGCGATGTTTCGAATAGTCCTGGCTCCGTTTGTGTGAACTGGTACTTCCATTTACCCTTAAAATAGATAACGCTTGCCATGAGCAGACGTGTTGAGGCATCGATAGCATCTGAAATGATGTGGACAAGATTAAATGTACTTTTCGCTTTCATTTAGACTGTACTGTGGGCATTGTGGTAAGACTTACTGGGAGCAACGATTTCGCGGATAAGTCCTTGCGACTTTTGTGCAACCCAATTGTTGGCAGTAGCAGCGGCGGCGTTACGATTGAGGAAGTTAACCTTCACAAACTCTACTCCATCCTGGAGTGCTTTGTCCTCGATAGGTTTGCTGAGTTTTGTATCGGTACCAAGAAAGATGGCCATCGCTTGATCGAGCCTGTTCACATTTGACTCTCTAACGGCGAGCTCTTGACTGCGTACGAGCTTTCCTAGCTCTTGTGAGGTGGCAAGCAATGAGGAGCGTAGCTCGGCCTTGGCCCCACTATCGGCCCCGTCATACAGGGTCGCTAGAAGCGTCTGCGGCAGTATCGGACAGATGACTGTGTTGTCTTGCTGCGGTAAAACCATCATCTGAAAAATAATGAAACCAATCGATGAGCTTGAGGATGGAGGCGCTAAGGCGTGATAAATGGGCTTTACCTTCATCATATTCCAGGCGAATTGCATCGCACCGGATGTCTGTTGTGGTTGTGCAGCTTGTCGCACATTTTGATTGAACGCTGGAAAGCTCATCAAAGAATCTTTCCTCTGCGCATTTTCCTCGATTCGCAACCCTTCTAGCTGAGGCCGTGGCACGTATGAGGGTTGAGGATTGTTATCTTCGGTATATTTGAAGAAGAAATCTGAGGTTTGTGGCAAGTTTTGTATATTTTGCGCCGTTGTCAAGCATATCGAGGTGGCTGTTGGGAAAAAAAACAATGATAGGCACGCTTAGTAAGGTGTAAGATACTCTGCGCTTTCCGAAATTTGGCATCGCTCTATATTCATGTTCATCGCACGAAGACGCCCAAACTTGCTACCCCTCAGTAAAGGTTACAGAAACCAGTCTTTCCACTCCTTACGCTAAAGCGCGACGTGTCACAAGAATCCACTAACACCACGGTGCGCGATTAGAGATGCTCGTCTTCTCGAACACGTTCGTACACCGGGAGAGTCGCGAAACGGAAAACTGTTGGCTTGTATCACCTTGACCAAGAGGCTTTTTTAGTACAGAGCGTGCGATCGGTATAATCGATTCATTAGCATCTTCTGCCGTGATTGTAGCTCTCTTCTACACGAGTTGAGCACTTACCACAAAATAGGAAAAAGCAGCATGCCTGGTTGTTTTGCCGGAACAAAAAATTACCACCGACGAAACTTGGCACATTCATCTTGACTGACGGGTATGGCGCTAGAACTTGAGTGATGTTTTGCGGTGCTGCTGATTTCCTTATGCGACTTTTGTGGCGCACTTTGCTCACTACACTATGCCGAACGACGACAGTGATACGCGCGAACAGGTTTTGCCGCACGGGATTTCCGTTGTTTAACAACGTCGTCGCCCGCCCCACGTTTCGACGCTGCGTCACCTCGGTGCGCTCGGTGGTGGTGCGCGAGCTGTTGCGAGAGTGTTGTGCTAAATGGGATGGTGCCGGCCTTCGCTCGATCGATCGTTGCCGATTGTGAATCCGCCTCGGCCGGTGGACGCGCAGTGACTGACGGACGGCTGCGTAAAGTTAACCGGCATTGGGACGGTTTCGATGTTTTGGTGCGCTCCAAGCAAACCTGTTATGCTGAACGGTTAGCTGATTTATTTGATCGGTTAGAAGCACACCGGTTGGGATCGGGTGGATGGACATCCAACTACCATTACCGGATAGTGTGATAGTGTGTGAATTGCACTATCGCTTTAAAAATTATCGGTTTGCAAGAAAAGTTTTCAAGATGAGTCACGCAGCAGGTGCAAACGCAAGGAATGCGAGATGCAGTCACAGTTGTTTATGAGCATGAGGACATAGGGTTTACATTTCGTATCAGTTTATTACCGTTTCGTTGAGATGGTTGATCGAGAGAGTACAGCATAGAAGATGGGTCCATAATCTCAATACACACAGCGGTTATCTACAACTGGTAGCATCGAGTTTTTTTGTATATTTATGGAAAGTCATAGGGGAAATTCCTGTTTTAAAGGCTCCTAAAAAATAGCTAGCAAAGGTAGAACTCGTTTGTATTTGTGTGACTCCGAGCTCTATGATTTTATGCAAATTAGCAAAACTGTTAAACATTCATGGATGCAGACACGATTGGACGTTTTGTAATTGATCAAGGATGAAATCATAATCAACCTTGAGCATAACGTAAGATGCATACATTTTTACATTTTACTCTACATTCTTTCCCTCAAATCAAATTAATAGCTTTATCACCAGTGTGTTGATGAGCCGGTTTGTTTTGATTTCACGCACATACTTGATGCACAGTTTTATTAAGAGAATGGTACAGATAAAATTAGTCCTGGTTTAATTTAAATAATCATAAATAATCGCTCTACCTAGGAATCTATACATACTAATTTCAGCCACTACCTATTCTACGTCCGTACGATCGCTTCTGTTGTGCTTGCTCTTATCCCTTTGCAGATTTAGCCGTTTATTCCCGGTCGGGTTGCTTTTAGGCCTTTAATCGATGCGCGCCACCAGTCAGTGCCAAACGGTTGAGTACGATTTCAAAATACCATATCTTGAAACGATCATGTTGGTGACGGTCGCGCTTTCGTGAGATCGACTATTCAAATGGTGTCACATTTTGACGCTTACACACATTCAGCTTCGTCGTTTCATCGTCATCTAGTGGAGCCTTTGGAACGGATCCAGAAGAAGAGATGGTTGGAGTGTAGAAGGTACGGAAGATAGAGAGAGAGGTGTAATAAAATCACCGGCTTAACTCTTTGCTTTAATACTGCCTCGTCCATCGATCGTTGGGGATGTTCGTAGCTGAATGTTTGTGTAAGTGGGATCACCTTGTGCGCAGGGCCAAAAGGCCTAGTGCTGAGTATTCCACAGGCATTCGGTAAATGTTGTGTTCTTGTTGTTTAGTGCTTTTTTTGCCTTGTTGGAATTATCCTTTCGGGAACGCAACAGCTAAAAGTGCGGTTAAAATACGTTCGCAATGCAAAGGGATATGTAGCGAATAAATCGAGCTCAATATAAGCTCTAACTATCGCCAACCGCAGGAAGATACTTGCTGGAATACTTGCTCCCAGCAATCGCTGTACGCTTCGGCAAAAAGCTGACAGAACAAGAACGAGCACTTGGACGTCGACGTTCTATCACGTACTGACTATGAAGGGTAATACCGTAATCTAGGGAAGCTAAAAACTACGAATGCTGGACAATGCCTTCATTCCGGCGGGGAGAACCGTTTTTGTTTCCTTTACTCGGCGTACGGTACGTCCGTGATCTTGCCAGCAACGATCACGATATCGTCAACGATGTCGCGCACAAAGAACAGGAAAGGCTTGTCGGCGGTGAATTGCTCCTGGTCGTCTTCGATTGTTTTCGCTTCGACGATGTTCACGGCCGACAGGGCGTTCTCGCTGCTGGAACCTTCATCGACGCGGATCGAAACGTGCTGCACCAGCTCGTCGACGTGGATCTTCTGCTCGGTGGTAATGCCGCTAAGGTCCGCCTTCGAAGTGAACATGGTGATGAGACCGAGCTGCAATGTCACGAAAGACAAACGGTTAAACGATTAGCCCTTGCGGTGAGATTTGCTTGCGGTTTAGACTTGCCTTTGCCAGTGGTTTCTCAGCACGACTAGTGGTATCGATGCGGAACTTAGGAATGCAGATCTGTACCGGCATTTGCACCAGCGACTTTTGAACCGTGCTGAGCGTATCGGGGTTGAAGTTTTTGATGAGCTCCTTCAGACCGTCCTTGTTGTTGGGCACCATCAGCAGGAGCGAGTAGCGGGAGTTCTGATATGAAGAAGAGAATTTAAAATTAGTTCGCACTTTGCTCTGAAAAGTAAAATTTGATCTACTTACATTGTACGGTAACTCCAAGAACTTGGCATCCAGCTGTTCATCCTTTCCAATGCCGAAGGTTCCTTGCGATCGCATCATCATGACTGGCCGTTCGTCCGTGTTGGTAAAGAATTTACTTTCCTCCGTGCGAAGTTGCTGTAAAGTGAAAATGGATATGAATGTTACATGTATATCTTATGTCATATCTTTATCTTTCATACTTGGAATGGCGTAGCCCAGCTGCCTCTGTAGTATAGACCGTTGAACAATAGCATCTTGGATTCGTTGACCTGTTCCTCGTCTTCTTTAAGATTTGCCTTGCGTCCTACCAAAGAGTTTCCGCTCAACGCCGAAGCTATGTCTCCCGTTAGGAATGATCGTCGAACGTTGAACTGCAGGAAGAAAAGTTATTAGTAAGGTACATAATGAAAGCATTTCGTATCGTACCTTTCTTCTGGAGCCTTGGCTTTCGACTGCCTGCAACACCTCATGCTCATCATCTAGACTCAGTTTCTTCAATGGCAAAGTCAACTTTTCTGGCTGCTCGTGATCGTGGCGATCGATCGATTCAGGCGTTTTCTTGATCTTCGGATCGTCGAGCTCGGAAGCCACCTCATTCATCGCTTCCAACTTCTCCTTGGCCAGCTCTTCCTTGATTTTGGTCGGATCAACGTACTCCTTGTCGTCAATGTTCTTATCAAACTTTGGATTTTCATCATCGATCTCGTCGTACTTGGTACTGATGCCAGTATCCGTCCGCAACTCATCTTCCACCGGTAGTGCTGACTTAATTTTAAGTACCTCAAAATCAACAATATCCTTGCTGTTGTTGTTATTGCCGTTCTGCTCCAAAACGTGATTGTCACCGTCAGGATTGTTATTCTCTTCGATGATCTCTTCCTCGAGCACCACCGGGTCGAGGGACGTTTTTGGTTCATCAAAGTCGTAATCATTCCGTTCGATGTCACGCACCTCCACACCGTAGTTTAGCTCCAGTACATCCTTGTACGCCTGCACTACGCTGTTGTTTTCGTAGATGTAGAACCAAGTTTTGAACTGAGGCTCGTCCGTTGGATTTTGACCGCTCAAACGCTTGAGCGACACATCAAACGCTTTGCGAACTGTTGTTTTTTTATTGGAGAGACAGAGAAAGAGGTGTTAAATGCATTCGTGCGAAAGGAGTTATGCCTTGAAACTCACCTAAATCCCTATCCGTGGGAAATTTGAAGACATCGTACAGTTCCTTCAGTGTTTGGCCCTCGGCTCCTTCGCTGATCATGGCCAGAATGGAGGAAAACCCGATCGGCGAAAACACGTAGTTACCGGACGTCTCGGCGGCTCCCTTCAGCAAGCTGCTCGTGATGATGTTAGTCGAGACACCAACCAAACTGCGCGGCTCACCGCCATCACGCGAGTAACGCTGCTTCGGCAAAGCGTTACAAGCAGGCGTTACCACAGCGATGATGGCGAAAAGCACTGTACGGGAGAAAGACAATCGTAGAAGCATTGCATTAGTGGAGAGAGATACCAACAAAATAAAAGTGAATCAATTAAACATGAATGATTGCATCGTGGTGAAACTCCCTTCCGTATACTCCTCGCTCACCGGGAGGCTGATTTTGTGAATTGAGACGATACCTGCATGATGTTTTCCTCCCCACGGTCGGGGATTTCCCAAGCGAGAGAGAATGTTCGCTTACGTTGCCGCAAATTTATGTACGCAACGACAGGCTTTCGCACATAATGCTTCGGACCGTTCCCATCGTATTTTGTAGGAAAATCACATCATAATCAGCTGTATCTAGTGTAGCATCACGGTCGGGCCAGGTGCAATGGAGAAGTTGAGGCCACCAACCACGGCAACGATGGGTGTGTTTCGCCAGATCATGGTCATATTATGAGCGATTTGTAATGCAGCACCACCACCACCAACACACCCCTCTGGTTGTGGATGACAATTTCCTTTTCTCACCCATTTGCCGGGTATCATTATCCAACGGTTGAAAACGTTCGCATTCGATTCGTAACTCCCGAAAGGTGGCCCTGGTGAAAGTCCGGAAACCCAGTGCAGTTCAGTGTCGGCATCGTGTTTGGAGTTTTATTTCCATTTAATATGAATGATACAACCCGGGCGAAAACAATTGAGGGAGAAAAAGAGTCATTACCACACCCAAACACACTCACACACCGCTCGCTCGCTGCCCATGTTCACGCTGGCAGCCAAATGCAGCGGAACGGATATAAAAGCGATAACAAAAAAATAAAGTCACACACAAGCACGCAATCTCTTAGCACGGTACTAAGCAGCGAATAATAAATGGAGGCTGTGATCAAATTAATTCAAATCACTCTATCTAAACGCCACACGGAAGAGGGTTCCAGTTTTTTCTGTTTCTTACGTGCCCCCTAGAAAAAAAATAGAAGATAGAGGCAAATCCATCCACGTGTTCTGGTGCGCTAGAAAGATAATTGAATGTCGTGATGAATTAACAACGGCGCACAGGGGAAAGCTTCAGCCGGGAGGATGTGGGGAGATTGTTAAGTCTAACGGGCAGATCGCGTTTGGCAAGGGGAATATAAGTCCCGGGTCCCAAATGTGGTAGACGCGTGATTTATTCATGGTGCCATGTGCACCTAAACCGCTGATAACGGCACTCGAGCCGTTCGTGTGAAAGTCGCTAGGTTTAGTTGGGCGTGCTGGGAAATAAAATACTTTGTAAGTGCATCCAATCAACCACAGAATTGATGCAGGAACGTGATAGGAAATCCCCCACAGCTTGTAGCTTAATTTTATTTTCATAATAAGTGGGACAACACTTTTCAATTCAAAAACTTGATACACTTTTGCTGCTCTCGCTTTGGCCGCACGATTGGGCGAAAAGTAGGTGTTAATAGCAGGCAACCTGCAATCATCGATCAAACGAAATTGCAACCGACAAAGATACAGCTTTCGACAATCGATGATGCGTCTGATCATCGATCGTCTGGGATCGATTTCAATTTCGATTAACCCGAGCGAGGAGAAAGTGTGAGCATGATTGACTTGACTAACCGTTTGACAAGCGGATTTTTAAATGAAAATTGGTAAAAATTCCCAACCTGCTGTTGGTGGCTTCATCGACAAACAAATCGTAACCAACGTAACCAAGTGTTGTTTTTGCGTTTTGTGAAACTGCAAAAAAAACCAGATGAAAGTTTCGCACACAAACACACATACAGTGTTTGGGAAGACAAGAGGCCTTTTCTATTTTCATGAAAAATGGTACCGTGTCCCTTCTATTACCACAATGCTGGAAGGCCCATAAATTTTGGCAAAATAAATGCAGCACTCTAAATAAACTCCGGTTGGCCATACATCTTGCCATGGACAAACATTGAAGCACCCCTTAGCAAGGGTGGCTAAATTAAACAAACAGAACCGAAGGCTTTCCGGTTGCACGAAAAGGACAAAACGAATCGCCAAGAACCAACGGGGGACGACGGTGAAAGCTAACGGTGATCGAGCTTAAATTTGTTATTTTGCATTTCCACTCCTCCCTTACCCCTCCCCCCCCCCCTTTGCTGTTTCCCTTGGGTAGGTTGTATGTTGTAGTTTTGGACATCGTTTTTTGTTGTTGTGTTGTTGTGTGCATTACATTTGCGCAGCAAGAGCATTGAGGGTGAAGCGTTCATGACGCATTTCAATTCGATTCGTGAGCGTCCTTTAGCAACGCGAACATTCATCCACACGGTTTGGCACCAATCTTGTACATATAAGTGAAACAAAAGTCATCCTGTAAAAAAATAGGTTATTTTTGTTGCTTTTACCCCCCGATTGCACGAGTGAAAGCTTGTGGTTTGCTTGTGGGAGGAAAGGTCCATCACATCGTCGGTACATGGTGGTTTGCCGTCCAAGCTGAATGACACACACAAAGGCAGGTCACAGTGTGTAACTAAGGGTACAAGAGGGTTTTTGGGATGCAAAATGGAAGTCTGCGCCTCTTGAACACAGGCAGGTTGATGTACGTGTACGGAATGATGATAGTGTGAACGGTTTTTTGTTTGTTGGGGTTTCCATTTGTATCCGGGAGGGCTCGACTAGGTACAAAGTGGTGCTTTGTTTATTTGAGTTTATGTTGCAAAAAAAAAAACAAAAAACGATTGCTACTTTAAAGACTCATTAGCCTACCAGGAGAAAAAACCATGTTTAAAACCATTCATTAGTCACAGTTGTTGCATTCCATTTAAGCAAAAGCAATGAAGGCTCAATGTTGACCATAAAGGGATTTCGATACGCAATCAATCAGGGGTGGACAGGAACGACAATTTTGAGCGACAGAAACGTTCAATTAGCGTTACTTTCACTATCAGCATTTAGCGCAAACCCGATGATGTCCCCTGAACGCAGAGACATGTCGTTGTGTCGTTAAAACAAGATTAAGGTAGTCGAGCACGCTGCGGCCTGACAATTGTGCATTCTTCGTCCATCCAACCGTTAAATGATCACTGCTTTGTTTGTGTTTGTGCGCCCATCAGATTGTTCGAAAACACGAGCAACAAATGCGATTAGGCAACTGGGCAGAATTGGGCCACTATCGCTTGGAGGGTTGCATTTGCATCCCATGCTGCGCTTGCTGGATTTTTCTTGCCCACAAACAACACTACACACACACTTACAGTGGCTGCATCAGGGCCATGGATCATCTCATTTTTCTTGCGCGATCCAACCATTTGGTCATGGTCAGACAGGTGTGCAATCGCAATGCAACCAACGAACCAACCATCCTCCCCCTCCACCCCCCCACCCACACACACACATACACCGTTCGAATACCGTTCACCGTATGCGATTTGCGTTCCGAGTCACGGTTTGGTCACGGTTGAATGCTGCCACAGGATGCCGGCCGATCGCGAGATCGTGAAGCTGTTGCAAAGCTTCCGTCTCGGCCAAGGGTGCGCGGGTGCTGTGCTTGTGTGGAACCGTTTCGAATTCCACCCCTTCCATCCCTCCCTTTAGACAGTCAGCCAGGCGCGGCTTATGATTTCTTGACTTTCTAACGTTGGTGGGTATTTCGCTGCTTTCCAACCTCTGAGCCAACCAACATTCCAACCAAATTCGGTTACATTTGTACCAAACCAACGCCTCTGCAGTAATGTGGAAAAAAGTATACGAAAGAATCGCTTTTCTTTCGCCATAGAAAGTGAGAGAAAATTTTATCTAATCAATCAGCATCAGCATTATTAAGACACACTCGGGTGTCATCGTTTTGACCATGGCCATTATTTGTTCAAACGATCGTTTAAGATTTCATTCATACTCGCCTGAGAAAATTTTTGCATTGTTTGTCCGTTGCTCTATCTATCCGGTGAATGCAACTCGTTTCTTTCCCAAATCATTCACAATTCAATTTTGGGACAACACGATTAATCCACCATTTAGGCTAAAACCAACATTTCTTCAGACTTTGCCGCCCTCTTCATACTCAACCAAACAAATAAAAAAGAAACAGCCTCCCAAAATACACACTTTATACTTTCAACCGCTCTCGTTTTCCATTGGACTACCACCATCATCGTTCGTATCGTTTTTTTCCTCCGCCCCTTTGGTCAGCAAAAAGAGCTCGAAATAAGAGCGAAAGTGTGATGAAACGATGATTTAATGCGTTTTTACAATTGCGCTGTTTATATATATAGAGATAGGTGCGAGCCTTACAACAACGTTATAAAAAAAAGGCAGTTTATAAAACGGACAATTAAGGGAAGGGGGGGGGGGGTCGTTTTGGTTTACGGGGTAACGGATTTCGCACGACGCTCGAAGCCTTCCCACAGTGGTCAGAGTTTATTGTTTGTTTTATACCAATTTGAAGGAAAAGGT